>QQSL01000138.1:0-27770 GCA_003693665.1 Chaetothyriales sp. CBS 134920 | reverse complement strand
TGTTGTTGTTGTTGTTGTTGTTGTTGTTGTTGTTGTTGTTGTTGTTGTTGTTGTTGTTGTTGTTGTTGTTGTTGTTGTGGTGGTTATTATTATTATTATTATGATCGAGCTTGGCCCGCTTGGTGCCGTCCTCGAAGCCGCTGTAGTCGTGGTCGTAATTTGGAGGCATGAATGTGTTGTATCCCGCCGAGAGAGTATCCTTGTTAGTGTCAAACGCGCGACCCGCGCCATTGACGCTGTGGCTCAGCACGAAAGTGGGAGCACCCCCGTCGCCGTCGCCGTGGCTGGCCCGGTATTCCCTGTCGAGCCGCATCCGGTCGCGCTCTTCTTGTGTGGCGACTTTCCTCTCCAGCTCCTCGAGCTCACGGCGCCACAGCACGGCATCCTCGAAATCATTGAGCTCTTTCGATATTTGCTCTTGGTACTGGCAGATCTGCATCTGGACACTGTCTGAATTTCTGTTTTCTCCGCTGCGCACGCAACGAAGGGCCTTGTTGAAGCTGATCCGGGCATCGTTGTACCGCTGCTTGGACTGCTGCATGCGGCCGAGACGTCGGTAGGCGAGACCAACGCGCCAAGGGTCAACAGTGGGGTTCTCATCCTTGATCGTCTCGAGCCGTTTGATCACCTGCTGGCCCACATCTTCGGCCTGGTCATAGAGCTCTTGAGCGACGAGGCGGTAGGCTTCGAGCAGCAGGAAGTACACACTGTACGGATTATTGGGCCCACACGACTCATCGACTTCTTCTATCGATGGCACCCACTCACTCAGATCGGCATCGGCGTCGTACCAGAGCAGGTCGAGTGCCCGGTTCAGACGGATCTCATACAGCAGCGGGTTCTTCTTGTCGACCCGTGATGCCACCCCACTGTAGAGAGACTTGGCTGCGCGATTGTAGAGACCACGGAGCTCGCTGGGGTGAAGCTGACCGAAAACGCTGTACAAAGCCCGTCGCGAGTCGTCCTGGTCGAGGAATTTCTCGGCCCATTTCTTGGTAAATTCCAACAATTTCTCGGCCAACGGATGATGGCCGTCGTGGACGAGGCGGCCTATTTCGAACAGGAGCCGGATCGGGGTTTCGTAGTACCATGTCTTGAACAGGTCCGGGTTATTGAAGCGTGCCCCTGCCAGATGCCAGTACTTCCACGCAAGATCTATGCGGCCTTTGCTATAGAGGCTAACACCTGCTGTCAAGTCTGAGGCCCAGGCGCGCGAAGCTCTGCGACCGTTGTGGTGTCTTGAGCTGGACTTGGAGTCCCACTGGCCCGACATGAAGGCATCGTTCGTCCACCTGCGGAGATTGATCAGGAATTGCTCGGCAGCATGGCTAAGCCGAGGCATGGATGTGGCGCTCTGGGATGATTCTGTGCGAGCAGACCATGTCGACCCCGAGATAGAATGGTTCTGGAGCCCTGCTGCTATTGGCGATACCAAACTCTCGCGAGTGTACGACTCTGGTTCTTCGCAAAGCTCTGGCCTAAGAGGTGAGGCCTGTGCCCCAGTCGAGGCTTGGATCTGTGCCTTTTCACGAGCCCATTTGCGTTTCAACGACTTTCTGGCGCGCCTCAGAGTCTCATTCTGACCGCCGGAAATAGAACTGTCGCCGTCTGGCTCGCCCGAGTTGAGAGCTTCGTTGACTATCTGCTGAGCTTGTTCGGCCTTGAGATACTTTGATAGACTCCAATCCTTGACTTTATTCTTGTACATTTTAGTGCTGATACCAGGACGAGTCAGCCTGCAGTCGGGATATGGGCGGGGAGCGGAAGGGAGGGGACGGATTGGGACGGGAGGAGACGGACTGAGACGGGAAGGAGGGGGGAGGATTTGGTCTGCGGGATTACTAACGTCGCCCTGACACCGTGCTCTTCCTCCATGATCCTCATCACCTTGGGAAGCGGTAGTTTCTGCTCCATGTACAGTTCGGTAAAGATAGGCCTCCATGGCTCCCAATCCGCCTCGGTTCTTGGCGTGACGAGTGTCATTGCGGCGCAGACAAACGAGGATGCATAGATTTTGAGAGAAGAATGGCAGCTGAAGTGAGAGCGAGTGGGCGAGTGGGACAATGGGCAAAAATAACAACTTGAAAAGTGTATGAATGAAGGTGGGACGAGTGACCATAAGGCGCCCACGCAAAAGTTCCCCTCTTTCAGCTGACAGCCAAGAAGGGCAGGTGGGGACATCTGGGCGCGTAGAGAATTGCGGGCGTTAAGTTGGCCAATCAGCACACGCCCTCCCCGCCCCTGTCAGATCCAAAGTTCGCCGCCAAAGTTCCCCTCCAAAGTTCCTTGTTTCAAAAGTAGTTAAAAGTGGAAGGCGCAAAGGAGAGTGGAAAGTGGAAGGCGCAAGGTGAATCAGTTTCAGCAAACAAAGCAATGCTGTTGTAGCACCCGCCAGCATTCAAACACCTGTGCCGCCGTGATGGGTTGTTAGGCTGAATTCTGCAAACGATGAATCGTCCAAACGAGCCTCAGATTATGCTCTACTAATAATGCATTTACTTTGAACTAATACTCGACCGAGTACTCTCCACACAGACACGCACACGATTCCTCACTGCCTTCAGTCCATCTTCTGACTTTCCCGAATCTCCTGCAAGGCTATTAAAGATGGTCAACGATGACCGGAGTCTGGTATGCAGCTACCTCGCCGATGGGTTCCTCCAACCTCAGAGACGGTGCGAGCAAGTCTACGACTCTGCTCCACGCAATGTCCGTACAACACTGGTTCGACAGCTCAAGAACGCACGCTGGCCGCATCCCGACCGACCGGTGAGCAGCTTTCGTCATGAGACGGCATTCATGCAAGCTCTTGGCAGGTTGCCACTCGAATGCAGCATTCTTACCCTGGCACGCCTATACGACGAGGTACACGTCTATCTCTGCAGGGCTCTCGACCGTTCACGCAAGGGCAGGCCTCACAATGCTGGCTTTTTGAAGAATCCATGGGTTGAGCTCAGGGCCCTGGCGGACGAGCTTGTAGCACGGGAGTCGGCCGTCGAAGACCAGATATATCTCCAGAGTGAGGGCCCACATCCCCAGGCCCTGCGAGCTTCATGGCGGCGAATTCTGCCGATGACGTTTGACAATCTTCCTGTCCTCAAGTCTCTAGGCAACCTCCTTCCAGGCGAAAGATCAGAGAGTCACGAGTATGCAGGCATTGGCGGAGGTGGAGGCTCCGATATCATAAGCACAAGCATGGTGGGGCATCTCCTCCGCCAACAGGGCAAAGAAATGGATCTCCTCATCTCGACACGTACTTGGGCAATTGGTTCTCAGGGTAAAGCAGGGGCTAAGGTGGGGACCAAACGCGAGGTCTACAACAGCGACACGGTCAACCAGGCCAACGGCACACCGATCCCCGGCACATATCGTGTCAAAGAGCATACCCATGCCGAAGGGCGTGACTTGGAAGCCATTCCGTGGGCCAGGCATTCACAGATATACATGGTCCTCGACCAGGGCGAGTCGCGCTCCAGCATTCCCAAAGCCGAGCAAACGAACCTGCCCGGCCAGTTCGAAGCCATTCTCTCGCAGTCCAAACGGGACATTGACACAGTCATGACGATCGACACGGGAGGCGATGTCTTTGGTGTTGACATCGACTGTGGGACTACCGCAACGCCAGATCAGGACTATCGGGTGCAAAAGGCCGTCTCAACACTCTCGTCCAGCTACAATCTTGTCACATGCGTGGTGGCGCCAGGCGTCGACGCGCCTTCTTGTAGCCCCCTTGTCGCAGAACGGGCGGGCGGGATGGTGTACCATCTATCACAAGAGGAAAAGAAGCGCGTGCTAGAGCTACTCGTCGAGTACAGGATGGACGGATCGGTCCCTAACCGGTTTGGCAAGACTAGCCTGGCGCTGCAAGCGCGCTTGAAGGGCAAGCTCGGATGGGTCAGCCTGGATCTGCCCGAGTATGTGGTCGACACTTGGGAGAATCCCTGGAACAGTTTTGTCTATGTGCGCAAATGCATGGAGGATCTAGTGCTGCTGCCGACCATGAAGCTGGTGCACGAGCTGGATAATAGGATGCTGGGGGAAACGGATCAACAGACGACAGGTCGACCTCTTGATGTCCTGACTGAGCGCCTGGATCTGAAGAAAAATACCATAGCCATAACGAGCGATAAGAGGCCAACGAATAGACTGGGCAACGACAGTAGCACCGTTGCTGCCTGCAGTGAGATTACCTCTCTCTAGCAAGTAGAGCTCTGCAACAGCGCTCTACCATCTGAACAGCGAGCGTCATTTGTCTACACAGCGAGCGTCATTTGTCTACACAGCGAACGTCATTTGTCTACACAGTTCTACTTTCTCGTCCCGATTAGGAAAGACATTTTTCTGTCCAGCGCCTACAGCCAATAGTGGACGCTCAATTCCTCAGCCTAACCATACACAGCCTAGTACTGATTCACCCCAATACGACAGTGACAGCAAGAATATAGTTTGAAACCACCACCACTGCTACTTCCTAATACTCCTACCACAACTACGGCAAGTCCTGTAGAAGGCCCTACTGGCTGTGCCTTCTGCCTGACATGAAGAGAAGAGGGGGAAGGTGGGGCATAGACCCCACAAGTTGACAACTTGACGCACACTGTTACTGTTGTGCTTCTGCACACGCAGAGAAACCCTTCCTTGGAAGGAGGGGGGGGGTCTCTGACAGATATAAAATATTCCAGATTTCGCCCTCTCAGCACTTTGCCAACACAACACAACACAACAGACCGACCCTCGACGATCGACAACCAGTACCAGTACCCAGTACCCCAGAACCTGCAACCCTATACCTATACATATATACTATATACCTCTACATACCTCGCCCGTCATCTGCCACTCCGTCAAAACGACGACGTTGAATAACTTCCGAAAAACGAAAAAAAAAACAAAAACAAAAAACAACAATCATAAATCAAATCATCAAAATGGGCAACTGCGGCTCAAGAAGCGCTGCTGTATGTGTGCCCCAACCCACTCCTCCTCTCTCTCTATTTGATCTACATCTTGTCAGTGCCTAACATAGCTCTCTCATTCATCACCACTAGCAGAAAGAGGACAGCCGGGCAGCCCGGCCGGTGGATCGTCACGGCCGCCAAAGGGGAAGAAGCCATCATAGCAATGGCAACGGCAGGGGAGGTCGCCACGAGGAGCGACACGCCTCCTCTTCCTCCTCATCAGGCAATTCACACCAGGTTGCCTTGAACAGGCTTGTCGTCCTCGACGGTCTAGGACAGGCCGCGCGGCGCCCGGGCAGGAGGTGAAAGGCCTGGTGTATAAAAAGGCAGGCGGGCATGACGCCGTCACAACTGTTGTTTAGCCTGGTGGACGTTTCAAGGATTGTTGGAGTTGGTTTGTTATAAAGAGCAGGAAACTTCAAGGATTGTTGGAGTTGGTTTGTTATAAAGAGCAGGAAACTTTTGACAAGATGATCAAGATCACATCACGGTCCAAGGTCAGACCTTCACGGAGTTAAGTAGCAGGGATAAAATGGGTTTGTTCTCGTCATGTATAAAAGCCCTCTGGGCCACTTTACACTTCCATATTCAGTTCCAGGAACCGAGTCGTCCCTGGAAAGAATCGATCCCTACCGAAGGAAGGACTGGACCTAACAGGCCGGGCTGACACCAAGTCAGACTGCAGACTGCTTGCTGTGCGGCTTAGATCCTTCTTTTTGCCCCATCTGGGGCTTGGTAGGCACCATGTAAGCAAATAGGGAGCTGGTCCTGTATTTTGGCCTGTCTGGGGCTTCGCTTAGATGAGATGCTTGCTCCTGAAATAACTGCGCAGATAGATGACTTGCCAGACACCCAGACCAACCAGCATGCCCATGGTGCCGATAGCGAACCATTTGACACGCTCGTTGGTGCTCTCGTTGGTGTCGCGCAGCTTCTGCTCACGCAGACGCAGGTACTCCATCTCCTGGACAATCTCATTGACTGTCTCTTCTATCCGGCGCAGCTCCGTGTCGACCGGCTTCAGCTTCTCGGCAGCCTGGATGGCCGACCAGTCACGCGCGTCGGCACCAATGTCGATATCGAGTTCGACGTGGCGAGAGGGGTTCGGCGTATTTGCTGCAAGGCAAACAAGTCTGATTAGATGTATTTTATATAAAATGGAGAGAGAGAGGGAGAGAGAGAGAGCAAGGTTGCAAACATACATCGTCCAGCGAGGAGATTCTCAAAACAGACATCAAAGGCGCTGTCTGCGAGAGAGGTAAAGGCCATGCGGGATTCGCCCGCCACGTCCTTGGGGCGGCCGTATTCGTTGCCGACGCTGTCTTTGATCTAGGAATCGACAGTCGAAAAGAGAGGCGCATGGTCAGACGGAACTGAGCAGAACAACACTGGGAGAGTCTGGGTATGTCCACAAGCTTACATGGATATTGACCTGTTGGCCGTCGCCGCGCTTGCCCGAGACGATGGCCGTCACGACAACCAGCGTGTCCTTGTTGACAAAGTTGCGGATGCAGCGCTCATTCTTGACTGAGTGGCCCGGGTGCGCGGCCAGGTCGAATTTCAGGGCGGAGCAGAGCGTGAGGAAAAGGGGCAAGAGGGCCAGCAGGATGGATACTGGGGACGGCGTTATTCTCGCCATCGCGGTGGTATATCTTGTTGTCTTCTTTGTTCGCGTGCCCAAGGACAATACTCGAGGGGCGAGGGAGGGCGGAGGGCGGAGCGGAGGGCTTGAGCGCGGCGACGACAGCAACGGCAACAGCAATGCGTCGTGTGCTCTTGCCCAGTGTCGTCAATTAATTGTTGGCTACACAGTGTTTAACTTTAAACTTTCAGGAGTCGTGACAGCGGAAGGCACTGGTCACGTGAGCAGTCGCACAACTGCAAGAGCAAACAAAGAGCAAGATGCAAGAGTCCTGTGCAGCAGATTCAACTTGATTGTCCTATATGATCTTGCCCATTGTAGCCCTAGCTTGCTTCATTTTTCACAAATGCTTTAATTGTAACACCTCAATGCTTGACACTTCCTCTCCACTTGAACAACTTGAAAAAACTATGCTGGTCCTTGGTGGGAGATGGACGATAAGTATACACTTCCGGTGAAGCCGCTGGCTCGGAATAATCTGGTATATCAGAGGCCGCCGTCCGCGGGTCAACACGGGCCTTCTGTCGGTTTCGGTCCACGTGGGCGGCATGCGTGGTTTGTGTGGGACGATACTTGTCCAGCTTGGAGCCAACCTGGGTGAGATGAGGTGACGTTTCTCTCGCTCCATTCGACGGCTTGGCCGAGCGGCTCGATCTCGTGCTCTGAGCATACGACACCGACTTGGACCGGCCCACGAGGTCCCTGAGCTTAGATGGGCCGCTTGATGCCTGACCGTCAAGTTTGCCGTCTGTCCCAGGCACGGCAGCAAGTACCGGTAGTGTAGACATGCCTGGGGGCGGGGCGGTGTTGCGCAGGAAATCAATCAAGGACTCCTGCTTAGCCGGTGCCTTGGCCAACTCTTCTTCTAGCGCTTCTTCATCGCTGTCGTCGATTGCATACGGGTCGCGTGGTCCTCTTCTCTTTCTGGCTGGCATTCTGTCGACCTCAGGAATTGTTTGTTTTGCAATACCAGGGCTAGCTGAATTGACCCCATTAACCCTGTTGCTGTTTCGCTGGCTGTCGAGCAGACCCGTCCTGGAAGTCGTAGATTCTTGGACTGACCTGCTCGTGATGATGGAGCCGTTCCGAGCACTTCCCACCGAGCCCCGAACGTTGTTATACTCTTCCGAATCCAGCGTGTTCCGCAAAGGTGTCCGGGGTCCTGAGCGTCGATCAGGCGTCGTTTGCGGCGGTCCTTCTCGGATGAACTCAACCAAGTCAGACGTGCCCGTGCCTCGGCCAGCACGTGCATCTCTCGGTTCGTAATGAAGTCGATTGGCTGATCTGGCCGTGCTGGACGACAGCAGAGAGCTGGTAGAGAGCACACTGACAGGAGAAACCGGTCCACCATTAAACCGGGCGGTCCGAGGTGTGGCAGCAAGAGGCTGGGGGAGTTGAGCGTCGGTGGAGGGACCAGTCGAACGGGCATAATCGGCCAGGTCGCGGGTGGTATTGCGCTCGGGCCGGGCATCGCGCGGCACTCCGAGCGGGCGTGGTCTAAAGTTGGCCTGTGCAGCACGCTGAGAAGCTCTCTGCTCGACCGGAGTCACCAGCTGATCAGGAGTCCTGGATTGGGCAGAACGAGGCAACGGGCCGCTAGCCTTGGTGGCAAGATAGTGACCAGGACCTTCTCCTGGCGGGGCAGTGGTGCGGAAGAAGTCAGCCAGCTCTTGCGTTTGTGTCTTTACCTTTGTCGGCGATCGGGTATTGGACTGTTCTTGGTCAGAGGAGCAGGAGTAGAGTTTGATGGCACGTACGTCTTGTGGTCTGGCCGATTCAGGCGTCAGGGTGTAGTGTAGGGTCTCGTCGCTGTTAATGAGAATTTCGAGACTCTTTTTCTTCTCCTCGCCATTGGGTAGACGAGAGTCATGCTCGACGTCGGACCTGACTGCAACATGCTGGCGTCGAACGGTGAGTGCAGCGGTAGCGGCAGCGGCAGTGGTGGCAGCAGCAGCAGCAGCAGCCGCAGCACCAACACCAGCACCAACATGGGCCTCCTGAGCGGTGGGTGAAGACTCAGCTCGACGTTGACTAAGTGCAGAGTCCTGCTCCCTCTGGGGCACAAGACGCTTATTACTACTAGTCTGGGAGGCCTGTGATTGCTGTGAATAGTACGAGGACCGGGAAATAGAGGTGGCGACTGGGTAGGACTTGTTAGAGGATGCCGCTTGCTGAGCAAAAACGGGGGAGGGAATCGCGTCTTGTCGTTGACTAGACACTGGCTGATGGGTCGAGTACACAGAGGGAGAGTTTCGATCCGAATGGGAGTATTGGGAGGCAGACTCCGGACGTGCGTTGGTAGACGGTTGCGCGAGGGTGGCAGGGGGAGTATTGAGGTCGGCAGCTTGATCACGGGTGGGTGTAAGCACGTGGTCATCAATGATGGCGGCTTCTCGATTCACACTTGTTGGGCTTGCTGGGCTTGCTGAGAGAGATCGTTGTGTCTGGGAAGTTTGCTGACCAGCATGGTCCTCGTCGTGGTCGACAGCACCGTCCAAAGCTGCAGCATGAGCTTTCCGAGGGGTAGAATAGGTAGAAGGAGGCTCATGATGGGTAGAAGCCGGGTCCACAGCCTCAGTATGGCTGGCTTGTTCAACGTGCCTGTGGGCGGAGACATAACTGGATGGCTGCTCGTCGCGAAGGTTGTGATCAGAGTAGTCATTGATGACAGTGAGTTCGCTGACTGGACGATCGTGATGGAGGTGCTGATCGAAGTCGTCGTTGGAGGAGAGATCACTGATTGAGTGCTGGTGTCGGAGATGGAGCTTGGAGTAGTCATTAACAGTCGTAAGCCCACTGACTTGAGCATTCTGGCGGGCATACTGATCTAGGTGATCATTGTTGGTGGTGGAGGTGGTGGACAGGTCACTGACTTGTCTGTCGTGCTGCACATGTTGACCGAAAGCCTCATTGTTAGCGGAGAGGTCACTGATTTGTCGGTCGTGGACAGGGCGAATATTGTCGTGCTCGTCGCCCAGAGAACTGACTTGCTGCTCGCGCTGAGGATGTTGATCAAAGCCGTCATCTGTTGTGGTCGCAGCGGTTTGGATGCCGTGAAAGTCAGCAGCATTGTTGATAGACGGGCTGGCGTTCGAACTAACAGCAGCTCCAACAGACTGTGCAGAGCCCGTAATCTCTCCAGCCACCGACTGGTGCACCTGCCTTTCCAGCGTCGAGTTGACCTCTTTCTGCTGCCGGCTCTGCTGAGCTGATCTCATGGCCTCGATGCCCAATGCTCCAGCAATTGCGCCCACTGCCCCACTGATGATGACAGCGTGATGAGAGCTGGGGTCATCAGCAGCATCTGCTTGTCCGCCAGCATCGAGTTCTGGCTGTCGGTTGTCCAGACTGAGTGGCGGTGCACTTGGGTTGGCAGACCTTGTCAGCAGTGTCGTTTCTGCTGTACCATCTCCTGGCAGGTCCGATCGAGAGGCCTCTTGCACATGATCTTCGGCGTCGAGATCTTTTTCCTGGCGCGCCATTCCGCGTTCTGGCGCGACGGCCGTAGACCATGAGGCATCTGAAGGCGGAAGAGACTGCGGCCGGACTGGCCATTGAGAAGCGGATTGAGCTTGTGGGTCTGTTGACGGGAGGATGGGACTGACAGAAGAGCGAGGGCGGACGGTGGTGGCGGTGGTGACGGCGGTGGCGGCGGCGGTGGCTGACCTCGGCTGGCCAACAAGAAGGGAGGCTTGGTGCTCACTTGCACCATTTGCAGGCAAAGCTATCGGAATGTGGACTCGAGGCACAGGCTCTGGGTGCGACTCTTCTCTCGGGCTTGACTTGTGGAGGCTGCTCTTGCGGCTGCGGCTCGACTCGGTCCAGGTGGGCGATCTGAGCCCTGGCGGCGTTTCGGCGCGCGAGTTCCAGGTTTGGGCCAGGCGGCCGTCGCGCCTGAAGGAGCGCCACAGGCGGGACAGAGAACCTTCGCGACCGAGCGCGTGCATATCGACGGCGTCAATGACGACAGGGCCGCGATCGTCTGGCGGAGGACTGTCAGCCGTGGCCTGTTTGGCAATGGCAGCGGCGTGCCGCTTCTCTGCAAACTGGGCAGCCAAACATAGAGCCTGCTCGCCGAGAAAGTCGAGGACGGAGGCCAGGAAGAAGGTCGAGGTCGTGCCGGTAGCGAGGACGGGATGGCTTAGGTATTCGTCCAGGCCTTCCTCCTGAAGACAGTCATCGCAGTCCTCCTCCTCCATATCGCCGAGGCGCACATGGGCCATGGTACGCAGGCGGGCCAGCTTCCACGCCAGCTCGGGGTCGAAGTTGCGAGCCTGGGCCGGCAGCTCTGGGGATTCTGGCCCCAGGTCGAGTTCTTCACCAGCATCGGCCATATCTTGCAGGTCTTCCTCGGCCGTCTGGACCGCAGCCTGGCCCAATCGCGCCTTGAGCAGCTTGGGCACGGCCTGCTTGAGAGCTGGCAGACTGGTCGAACGGGATATTGTGAGCAGGTTGAACAGGGCATAGTCGAGCAGGCTGTTAAGCAGGTCGAGAGCAGGCTCTAACACAGACGTGGGTCGGTCCAACTCAGAGCTGGCCACCTGTTCGGCCGGGCCTTGGGCAGCATAGGCCGGCCTGGGCGACGCCGCGGGCATTGCTCCGGAGACGGACCGGCTGGAGCAAGACCAGAGATCGCTGTGGGAGCGGGCGGTGTGCACCTCGGCCTCGGGACTGGCCCAAGGCGCGGCCGGTTTGGAGGAGTGTGACTGCATGAGGGGCTAAAACATGGCCTAGGCTTGCAGAGCAGCAGGAATAGGTAGGCAGGAAGGGTGAAGCACGGGCGGACGGCGAGGATGAGGAACGGATAGGTAAGCAGGTGGGCGACTGCTTGGATGGTGTCTGGTGTCTGGTGTCTGGTGTCTGTGTGGTGTCGAGGGCAGTAGATCAGCCGCGTGCCGGCGTCTGGAGGGGGCTGGGGGCGTCAATGGGGCAACCTAGGTATATGAAATATTGACGGCGACGGCGACAGGAGCGACAGCAGCGACAGCAACCAGACAGCACCGACAGCTGCTCTGGCTGTGTCAGGAATCGACGGCGTAAAATGTGACTGGTGACGAGGCACGTTTCAGCACTAGGCAACTCGAGTTAGTCTTTTTTAGGCTGAAGATTAGTGTCAGGATGCACCTCCCAGGCCCAAAGAAGCGGGTACGACTGCCGATCGGCTTCTAGCCTCCTTCCCCGAATTCCTAGACAGCAGGCTAGGCCTATTTGAGCCTGGCTGTGCCACTTTGTCTGCAGCTGACCACTCGGTTGCAGTGGTGGCAACAACAAGCAATGGACAATGTCGCCATGTACTCGTGGCACCCCTTGGCCACTGCCCCAGGCCTTGTCCGTCAGGGTCCTGGGCTAGTGCAGGGGATATGGACTGCCAGCCCTCCCCCTCGCCAGCCCTGCCAGCCAGACAGCCACATATTATACCTCACACATCCGTATAGCATGCATCTTCATCATTACGAGAGCTATTTTTATCTGCAAAAGTTAATGCAAGTCAGCTTTTGAGTCTGGCCGGTTATAGTTAGCTCTGCCAATGCCCCGATAATTATAGCTGATTATGCCATCATGGTCAGTCTGGTGGTATTGTTACATTTGTCAACTTACAACTGATCTGTCTTGCTCTGCTTCATGCCAGCAGTCCGCCCAGATCTCTCTCCGTCCGGGCCATACGCTCCTCCAGCAGGTGCTTGCGTGCCTCTAGCTCGGCCACCTCAGCCTCAAGGCTATCAGTCGAGCGCGGTCGAACTACAGCCGTGGGTCTCCCTTGGCTAGTATCCTCCTCGGTGCCCACGTGCATGAGATCGAGCTCGGCTTGCAAATGCAGCGCCTGCTCTTCATGTTCTGCCACCGAAGCAGCGATGCGCTGGTGGTGCTTCCGTATTGCTTTGATTTGTTCGGGTACTCCTGGCAAAGAGTAGGCCTCACACAGTTTTTCTGCACCGTCCAGCAGCACGGTCACATCGACACCCCGTCCGCGTGTCGACCGACGGATATCAGAAATCATCTTTGGGCCGAGAACACGCGCCACGGCCGATTGCTGGGCCGGCGGCGCAGGTCCAGAGCGAGTGTGGGCGCCATGCGGGCGTGGACGAGCCAGGCTGGGGTCGAGGGAGAAGAGAGAGCGTTCGTGTGGCTCGGTGTCGCGGATCAGGGCAGTGATTTCGTGAGCGCCGAGCACAGCGTTTGTGAACCTCCTGGGTGGTGCAAACCTACTCGACGGTCAGCTTCAGCTCAGCATCCGCGGCATCGCCATTCGGTTTTCGTGGAGCGCGTACTCGAGTTGGCCAATGGCAGTGGCAGACGATGAAATCTGCTGCAGGTGACTGTCCAGGAGTGCCATCCCGGCGGCCGGTGTCAGATACTCAGGGCAGCAGTAGCGTTTGCGTAGTAGTAGGAGCTGTTCCAGAGGCAGGAATGACCGTCGCAGTTGCAAGTTGAAGGCAGTGTACTAACCTTAATTCGCTCAACACAAATTGGTGTTGGTGTGACGTCGCTCATGGTGCCTAGAAGGGCCCAGGTATTAGGTAAGCATGCCTGACCGTCTAGTCAACGACAACCAACAGAGTGCACCACCGACCTCCTTAATTCGATATCCTCCCTGCTTCATTCCCTCTTCTACGTCCTCCACCCCCTCGGCTAAGTCTGCACCAGGCTGGCCGCCTGTGTCCGTCCACCATGAGCGGTGACAACAAAGGCGGCAACAACGCGAAGAGCACCAGGAAGGGCAACAGCCAGAGTAACCACGGGAGCAAGGACAAGGACGGCGACGACGAGATGACAGTTGTGGTACCTCCTTCCAAGTCCCAGCCTGGGGCCAAGGGCGACAGCAAGTCCCAAGAAGCCGCCGGTGCTGACGCTGAATCGACCGAGCAGCCACGCGAAAAGGCGATCAACGGTGAGTTATGTTGGAGTTATCTCCAATGTGTCTATGCTCTCTGCAGCCTACTGACATCGTCCGCCAGAAATCAAAGCCAATTTTGCTCTGCTTGAGCGAGCCGTCAGTCAGTTTGACGCGCGCTTCAGCCTCCGCGTGCTGCGCACGATCCCAGCAGTAAGGCCGCAGCTCACGGCCGATGTGATTGCCACTGTGGTCATTGACGCCTATGCGACGCCTACGCCCACCGCCCTGTCACTTCTCCGCGCCGTCAGCAACGACCCTGCGTTCCCGGCACAACTGGCCCAGCAATGGTCTCAGCAAAAAGAGCAGGCACACAAGAATGGGGCTGCAGGCGGCAAGGAACCGCTGGCCGAGATAGACGTGTACCTGTCCATCCTGGTGCAGGTCTACCTATTTGACCGCAAGTTGATCGATGCCGGTGCCCAGTTCTCGAGTGCGCTGGTTGCCCACCTGCGCACCATCAACCGGCGTACTCTAGACTCACTCTCGGCGCGTGTGTACTTGTACTACTCTCTCTTCTACGAGCACACCGCGCCGCTGCCGCCTTCGCCCAACGCAGCCGTGGTCTCGATCCGCAAGCCGTTGCTGGACGCGCTCCGTACGGCGACTCTACGCAAGGACCAAGATACCCAGGCGGCGGTGACGACTCTTCTGCTGCGCAACTACCTCTCCACCTCGCACGTTACCCAGGCCGACCTGCTGATTTCCCACACCAAGTTCCCATCGGCGGCGGCCAACAATCAGATTGCTCGATACCTGTACTATCTCGGCCGCATCCGTGCCATCCAGCTGCGCTATACCGAAGCCCACGACCACCTGATTGGCGCCACCCGGAAATCGCCCGGCTCGTACAAGGCCAGCGGCTTCTACCAGGCCTCCACCAAGCTGCTGATCGTTGTCGAGCTGCTTATGGGTGACATCCCAGACCGTGCCATCTTTCGCCAGCCCAGCCTAGAGAAGGCGCTGCAGCCCTACCTCCAGCTTGTTCAGGCTGTCAGCGCGGGCGATGTCCTTGGCTTCCAGAATCTGGTGGAGCGATTCACTGCCGCGTTCCGCCGCGATGCTACGTACACGCTCATTCTGCGTCTCCGCCAGAACGTGATCCGCACCGGCATCCGTCTGATGTCGCTCTCCTACGCCCGCATCTCCCTCCGCGACATCTGTCTGCGTCTGGGGCTTGACAGCGAGGAGTCAGCCGAGTACATTGTCGCCAAGGCGATCCGCGACGGTGTCATTGAAGCCAGCCTCGACCACGAGCAGGGCTACATGAAGAGCAAGGAGCTTGGTGATGTGTACGCCACCCGCGAGCCCGGTGATGCCTTTCATGACCGGATCCGCGCATGCCTGTCTCTGCATGACGAGAGTGTCAAGGTACGCGTCCTCCCTGCCAATTGACTTTGTTTGTGTAAGCTAACCAGCTTCTGTCCAGGCCATGAGGTTCCCAATGAACCAGCACCGGCTCGAGCTCAAGAATGCCCAGGAAGCGCGGGAGCGTGAGCGTGAGCTGGCCAAGGAAATCGTCGGCGGTGAAATGGACGATGACGACGCCCCTGGAGGTGACTTCGATGCCTTGTAATAATTATCCCGTCTGTGGTAGAAGAAGACTCATGGTAGAAGTTGAGCCAACCGCTGTCATTGTTTGCATTGTTTGCACTGTTTGCACTGTTTGCACGCTTTGCACGAGTTTTGTTTGGCTTCCACTCAGTAAATGGTACGACTGTAATATCGCTCGTTCCTGTCCTAGATTAATTCAACCATGTCGGTGAACGCGCGGCCACACTCGCTCTCGCTCTCGCGCTCGCGCCCCACGACGCCCTTGCGCCCGCCGTCATCAGCCTCGCTCTCGCGGCCCAACGCAACCGCAACCACACCGACCAACACGTCGACAACGACGACGCCTTCAAGGTCGACGGCGCGAATCACGCTCGAAACGACGCTGGAACCTGCATTTGCCGAGCTCGCCGACGGCCTGGCCGACCTGGAAGCCAACCTGGCCCACCTGCACCTCCTGCACACCAGCCTCTCCCGCTTCAGCGATTCCTTTGCCTCCTTCCTCTACGGCCTGACCATGAATGCCTTTGTTGTTGATTTCCCCGAGGTACTAATAATAATACTATTCTATTATTGCCATATATACACCCTCTTCTTTTCCCTTTAGTTGTTTCTCCTCTAGTAAAACAAACCAGACCAGAAGAATAATCTTTTTATTATTTCACAGGCACCGCTCACAGAGTCGATTCGGCGCTGGCAGCAGCAGCAGCAGCAGCAGCAGAGCAAACGTGGCGACGAGTACACCAACATTAATAATAATAACAACGTCAACGTCAGCGGCGACAGTAATTTCAATACCGGTCCCGAGAACGACGACGACGACGACGACGACGACGACGACTACGGTAACGATAATGACCTGACCACTCTAACATCGACAACAACAAGCACTGCCCTGCGTGCGACTCCGCGGCGAAAGAGTGTGTTGCCTCATAATCAGAAACAACTCAGTTCTGCTGCTACTACCAACAACAGAAGCAATATCAGCACCAGCAACAGCACTGTGAGGATGGCAAAAGCTCCTACTTCTAAGAGTAGTAGTAGGCTGCCGAGTGCTGCTGCTACTAGCACTGCCAGACCTGGAGCGGGTCGAGGGGCGAATTCGCGAATCCCAGCGGCTGGGTCAAGGGGGGGAGGTGCACCGAGGGGAGGAGTGTACGGCACATCCCGACGAGGAGCAGCAGGGATAGGACGGGGATCCTGATGTGGTGGTGTCAAAAGTGCCAAAAAGAAGGTTCAAGGATTTGATATAAATATCTTCAATATTCATTAAGATCTCTTCGTCTCAATTTTGCTTGCAAGCAAAAAGACAACACCAAGTAACTTGATAAATGATAAAAAATAGCACTGGCATGCTATGCTATGCTATGCTGGCTTGCCGTCCAATGCTCCCACCACACACACATGTACCCACGTCCATCCCAATTGTGTATGTACATGAGATTGCTCGTTCAAGTCGCAAACAAGGGGGGTATCCGCTAAATCAAAATTCAACAAGGCATGGAAAAGTTGGCATCCATTCCCAGTAGTAGAGAGAAAAAGGGGGAGGGAAAAACGCGCGGGCGTCACTCATTATCCGCTGGACATTAGTATTTTCTTGTCCTCTTTTTTCTTTTTTTCTTCTTTTTCTTCTTTTTTCAAAACTCATCTGATGCTGATTCACGCCTAGGCCGTGGTTGTCGGTGTCGGCGGTCGACTTGACTTTCAGAAAACTTCCTCTCTTCCCAGTTTCAATTCTCGCCGAACCGCCCAGCCCTTCAAGCTGAGGACGATGATGGTATAGGCCATCAAAAAGGTGGTGAGACCTACCGTGACGGTGAGCGTGACCATGGCCATGATGTTGTTGGCCTCCATCCACTTGATGATGTCGGATGCGCTGGTCATGAACACCAGGCCACCGGAGATGAGGCAGAACGAGGCCACAAGCTCACTGGGGGGGCGGGAAGGGTAGATTGACGTCGGCGGTGAAATGTAGAGCGTAACGTACGTGACTCCGCGAGACAGAGCGAAGGCTGTGAAGAGGCCACCCCACTGGGCGTGCACCTTGGTTGACACCATCGACGACTGTTTGTGGGCCGACATCATAATGCCGAGCAGCAGGATGACCATGGCAGGCAGCGGGTTGAGCGAGTAGTTGTACTGGACCGGCTGCCGTCGCAGCTGCTGGGCTTGGCTGGGATGGAATTCGGTGCGCGGCGGCATCAGATCGACGGTGGTGTTCAGCAGCCTGCGCACCGTCGTGCTCTCGACGAGCATTCCGCACTGTGTGGCGCGATGACGTCAGTCCTGGCCACATCGGTCGGAGGAGGGGCGAGACACGTGACTTACCAGCCCTCCACCAAAGAACATGATGGCAATGGACACATGCTCCAGGTCCTGCGGCGTCCAGGCACCGCCCCAGCCGCCAAGATGCTCGAGGAAGACGTTGGTGCAGCCGTAGAGGAAGATGACAAAGGACTCTGTAAACTCGGCAGATGGGATGCGGGCCTTCCATTGGCCAACCTCCGACCCGCTCGGCTTGAGATTCCAGGCCCAGCCAAAGTCGGCAAAACAGCCCATCCAACGGCCCAAAGTGAGGAGTCCGTACCAGAAGAAAATGCCCCCCTTTATAAAATGTGCTAGCCCGCCAAAGATGCCGTGGCCTTTCTGCTGCAACGTCAGTTTGGGGCTGGTCTCCCACATTTTTGACCGTCTTCGGGTGCGACTTACAAAGATGCCCGTGTATGTGACCACTCCAGTGGTGAGTGCGATGAAGCCGAGGACAAGGATGGTGCGGTCGACAAGCTCGTAAATGATCTCGATCGCCTTCAGCAGTCTGGTCGACAATGCCCCTTGGAGCCTCTTGGAGAGGAATCTGTCAATGCGACCTATCCCGAACAGACCTGGGCGTGTACGAGCTGGAAGAGGCATCGGCAGATCAGCATCGTCGTCGTCGTCGTCCCCGTCTTCAGCACGAGCAGGCTCTTCCTTTGGCAGCCTGTCAGAGTCATCGGCCGGGGACAGATCTTGGCTGTTCTGTGTGGTGCCACTGAAGGATCGATCGGTATGGTGGCCGCTCTCGCCAGACCATCGATAGTCGTGGTAGGGTGAGACAGGAGACTCGGTCAAGGGCGCCATGTTCTCGGTCGATATTGGAAGGTATGTTGCCGTGTTGGTGGTGTCTGCCTGACTGGACTTGGTCCTGCCGGTGTAAAGAAACAGCAGACTCATGACGACCTGTGCTGTTCCCACCCAAGTTGCGACCCAGCCGATCGAGTGGTGAGCGTTCTTCTCATACAGGTCTGGAGTGCCGACGTTATAGACAGTGCCGGTGATGACGCCGATGCCATTAAGGGCGAGGAACACTAACTGGACCGGCAGGGCATGTCGACTGCGAGCAATGCTGAATATCACACCTACACAGACACGTCAGAGACGTTGTGCCGCTTGGCTCACCTTGGAACTCACCGATAGGGAGGACGAAGACCCAAGCGAGGATCATCAGCATGATGTGCGCCAGGATCATTCGCGAGTGCTTCTCCAGACCGCCATAGCTGGGGATGAAGACGACGGTGGAGTTCCCAACCTGGGTATGCATATCCATGCCACCATTGTCACTGTGCTCGGCAGATCCTCCATGCGCTACGACGGTCGAAACAAGCTGAAGCAGCGCAGCCGCAGCCGCATACCGGAAAGATGGCATTCGGCCTGCGACCGGCGACGACGTTATAAAACAAGGACAGTGTGGAGGCGTCGGTAAGGGAGGAGGTCACGGAGCGGGGGGAAGGATTCGGCAGTGTGCGCAACGAGCGAAGAGAGCTTCCTGGCTCGTCAGGTCAAGGTGGTGGTGGTGACAGGTGTCGCCGACGTTATTGGTATTGCTTGAAGTGAGTTCCTGTCTGCTTGTATTGGCACCTCCACCTGAGCGAGCGCAATCTCCAACAACAGAGAGAGGATTTGAATTGTCTTGCGCCAAGAGCAGGACAGCAACAGCAGCAAGACAATTGCAAGAGGCGCAAGTGGACAGAGTCAAAAAGGATGCCGGGGGGAGGAGGTCAGCAGGATATACAACGCGAGGCACGGCGATGGCGACTTAAAAATCATTTTGGGCCAGCAAACAGTCAGCATACCAACACAGGTAACTTATGGGTGGTGCCTGGCATCAGCATCATTGGTATCCATCCGCCAATCCCTGACCAGGTGGCAACCGTATCCGCGAATATGGAAATCTGTCAGAAGCCGAGCCCCGTCGACAAAGAGCCTTGCCGCTTCTTCCATCAGCATCAGCATCATAAGCATCATCATCAGCATCATCGTCATCCCCCCAGGTGCCCGCTCCGGCAAATCCGGAAGCTGGGCTTGGTGCGACAAGGAAACGCGGGCCAACCTTGCACTAGACCTGGCCGGGGGGCGGGAGTCACCAAGAGAATGGGCGGCCAAGAGGGAAAAAAAGACACGATCATGCGGCCTTGGGCTCGATCTCGCTCTGCAGAAGTGCGATCAATCGACTGCCTGTTCGGAGGCTCGGGCCAAGAAGCTTTTCCCACTGGTCAGTCTCTGACCGTCTTGACCGAAGGATCGTCATGTTCAGCATGTCTGGGCCCATGTCATCGCGGCTTATTGGGCGCTAGTTACGGAGCCGGGCCTCTCCTTGTCACAACCTAATGATGGCACACCCACTGCCTGCACACCACCCATAGTGTGTTGTTTTTTTTACTTCAAAGGCCTGGCCGAACTGGAGTCCAACATCTAGATCTCCACCTCCCCAAGAGGAAAGAGAGAAGAAGAAACAATAAAACCATTTACACTACCAAAAAAAACAGCGTGGTTGGGAATGACGGGCGGCCCCCCTCGCGATGCATTTCGCGTTTCGTGCACTGCATTTCTGGTACAGTACTAAATCCGCCTAGCTCCTCGTTATGCGCGGCACCGGCGGCCGCCCTTGGGCCCTTGGACCTTGGACCTTTGGATTCTCATGAATGACCTTTTGCAGTCATCCGTCGATCATTCCGCCCAGTCCAGTCCAGTCCCGTCCAGTCAGTCATCCATGCCAACAGCACGGGCGCGCGCCGCTTAACTACTGGTGGTGGCAGTGGTGGTCATTCCTCTCAATCTCACTTTGTCAGACCACTTCGCTCACGTGTGCACTCTATGTCCCTTTTTTTTTCCATTTCAATCGCCGATTTCTAATCCATGTCCATGTCCATGTCATCTTTTTTTCTTAATTATTAATGCTTTTTTAACCCGTAACCGGGCTGGGCGGGCAGGCGCAGACAAGAATAAGCATAAGTTTTGAAAGTGGAGTACGGTACAGCACTAGCTGTTAAGACATCTTAATAATTAATTACTTACCAACTTGTAAGTAACGATCGAAGGGGGGGGGGGGGGGGGGGGGGGGGGGGGGTATGTGCTTTAACTAGCACGCAACAGGTTAATTAATACTTCTAGGGCAGCAAGAAGAGAGAGAGAGAGAGAAAAGAAGAAGAACTTCCTCTTGTGGCTGAAGCCTGGTGACCACTACCACTCCCACTACCACTACCACCAGCCAGCGGCCGCGACGGCGTGCAACAAGACAATATTTGTCAGCTTCCTTCCATGAACAGACACATTTTTATTTTTTTTGCTTCTCTCCGTCGTAACTGGGCTACTTTTTTTTATTTATTTTTTTTTTGAGCACTAACAACTATCAACCCACTGTGCCGCCCGCGTACCCAGTTACCTCCTCATTAAGTGACTTTCCCACCCGAGTCCGGGAATACGCGCGATTTGGCATCGAGATCTTTCTTTTTTTTCTCTTTTTGACCCCCCCCTCTAGTGTATAGTGAGTTGGTACGCCCACGCACACTGATGTACACCGCAGATCGGCGATCTCGGGTGGGCCGCTTGCACCCGGATTGCGGAGAGGGGGGGGACGTGACGGACTGACGGCTAATGGCTAAAATGCCCATATCAGTTATATCACATATATAAGTTGGGAGCACTAACGTGTTTAGTAGCGGCCGCCCTCGTACTATACGAAAACTTGCAGCTCGGTCTGTTTCTTTTTTTTTTTTTTTTGATTTTTCATCCCTTCCATTGTTGCACAATATGCAAGGCGGGTAATGGACATTTGATCATGTGTTCTCATTGCCAAGAGGGGGAAAACGGTATCATTTTTTTATGCATTTTTTATGCTCACTCCATAAAAAGTCACAGATGGCCTGATATATCTCTTTTCCTCATTAGAAAAAAAAGAGCGAAATAAAATCCCTTCATCCCTTGCCAATGCTCCTTAGCGAGTAAAACAGCAAATACGCTTCCTGTCTCATGACATCCTCCAGTGTGGTGGCACTGACAATCTCATCGTCGAATCTGAACCATTTGCCTCCTTCCTTGCAAAAGGCAAAGTAATGCCCGACGTGTGCATGATCACCCTGGTGGACGACCACGCATTCCAGGTCGTACATCAACTTCTGCGCCGCCCCCTTGGGATCTGCCGTGTAAGGGGCCATGTCCAATACCAGGGGGAAGTCGATTCTGCCTTCGTACTTCTCCTGCATCAAAGAGCCGTTGCTGATCTTCATGCCGAAGCGCTTCACGTGCAGACAGAGAATCGCGGGAAGTTTCCGGATCCGGACTCTCTTGCTGGCTGGTTGAGGTGCCTCACAATTGCGGCAAGTGTACTGCTCCGCGCTCAAACTCTCGGCCGCTGTGTAGGCCTTTAAGCATTCGCCCACGCTGGGAATGACCGTCTTGGACTTGACATCATCCGTCGACTGCTTCTTCTTCCTTCTCGCCTGTTTCTTGAAGTCCAGCGGGATAAAAGAGTATTCTTCTTGCGTCGTAGACGTCGTGTGGCATTTATCGCAGCTGACTTCCGAGTTGTGCCGACCATAGAAGACCTTGTGGAAAAAGCAGTCGCAATGAGTCCGGTTAGACGACTCAGGGGAGACAGCCTCGTGCAATTTTTCCACCACCTTTATAAACCATTCCTGGGCGTCTTGTTGCTGCTTGCCTGACATGTGCTGAACAAAAGTCAGCCTTTGAGATACCCATCTCGCGCTCAAAAACTTACCGGTATGTTCTTCCAGCTCGCAAACAGCAGGTTGACAGCGTGTGCTGGACCAGGAAGATCTGCCATGGTGATGTCGGAGAAGACATCGGTCATCCCACAGGCCACGCATGTCTTCTGCTCCGTTTTCTCCGCCAACGACTCCTCATCTTCCGAGTCCGACTCGTTCTTCTTGTCCTGGTCTCTCGAAATCGGACACAGATGCACGGGATGGCCCATGCCTAGGAAGTAGCTGGCCAAGAGCGGGTTGTGAACCATCATCTGAAGCACCGCATTCATGTAACAGGTCTCCCCCAGGTTGAAAAGACCCCTCACGCCCTCACGCCCACACGGTCGAGCCGAGGTGTTGGCAGCCATTGTAGACTCTTCCTCGTCGTGGTACTGAGCCAGCTTGCGTTTCTTGGCCGTGACTGGCACCCCGGTAATGGATGGGTGGTATATTAAATCATTGCACTGCCCACAAAACACCGACATGGGGCTAATCGCAAACCCGTGTTGCGATTTCTTAAAGTGTAGACCCAGGGAGGCGAAACTGCCCGACACCGGGCAATCCAGACAGGTGTACTGGATCAAGTCTGAGTGACTTGCCGATCCTGACCTGCGCCGCTCCTTGATCTTGCTTATAATTGTTGCGTTGATGTGGTCGCATGCCATGCTTGGCATGCATAGATCAAACACCACCGTTGCCATGGCTAAGGATATATGTCCAGGCGGGCCGAGTCGAAATACCGTCAAAATCGGCTGATAGATCAAACCGCCCAGAGGTCATACAGACATCTCTCTGCAGCTCCCGAGCACTGTCTATGAGCTTATGCTAACTGCTTCTCATCTTTGGCATCAAGGAGGTGAGACAAAAGGATTGCCGCTTTCATTCGTTGTTACTTCATCTCGGAAATAGCGCGTTCTTGGCAGCCTCGCTGTCCCGGCCCCTGGTTGGCTAGCCTCATTGCTCCACTCTCTGAAATGACTAATGTCTACCACGTGATTGTCATGGGTTGATCATGAGAAACTCTAAGACTATGATTTGAATAGCAGCAGCACCATATGCTACTCTACTCTGGAAAACATCCGACTAGGTCTGCGGGCGGAGGACTGTAAATAACATCTCCATTATCGCTATATCACCACCACAATACTCGTACAGAACTGCATCTGCATTACATAGTATATTCATTCCCAATCTCAGGGACCCAGTCTGTGTCCTGCTCCCGCTCCCGTGCCAGCCCATCCCATGCGTAGGGGAATGGTGTGGTCACTAGGTCGGCCTCCCTCTGTTGTTGGAAGGACGCCATATCTCCCATATGTCTTTTGGTCCACGCTTACATAGTGTGGAAGCCTTGCCAGTAGATTCAGCTTTCCTTCAATCCAACGAAGAACTTTCTCAGGTGGCGCCAGGAACCGAATATAGCCGAGACCCCCTGTGAATCCAGCGTCAGTCAAGGTGTATGGGCCAAAGGGGGCGAATTGACACTTACAAGCATAGCCTATCAGCACGCCACAGGCATGACCCAGGAAACTGGTATTGGAGACCAAGATGCTGGTGACCACGCACAAGACAATAGGCCAGATCCAGGTCGGGATGCTGACATCGCCAATGCTGAGAGTAGGATTCACTCGCCATGTCTTGATACTCTCTATTGCCAACAGGAGGAAGATCCACATACTGGCTCCCACCACCGGGGTGTCCCAGCCCAAGACCGCATACTCCGCGATGATATACAGGACGGCCGGTATCTGAGCCAGCGGGCCCATGAATAACGCCAGGGTGACCAGCGTGCCGTATTCAGCCTCGAAGCGCTCCAAAAGGGGGATCAGGCAGACGAGGTTGAAGAAGAGATGGAAGAAGCCGAGGTGGATGAACGCGAAGCTGTTCAGGCGATACAACCCTCCCGTGAGTATTCCAATCTTGCTCGGCTGTAGGGAGCCCCATTCTATGACCGACCATACTGTCTGTAGCTCTAGCAACCAGAACACAGTCGCAGCCAGTAATACAAATCGGGTAAAGAGCGGAAGCCGCAGCAGGTAGGACCGTATACGTGACGGATTGATGAGGGTCGTAGGGAATGGTAATGAATTCGGACTGCGACCGGCGCTCGTGGCCATGGCGGCGCTCGACGGGTTCTGACAAGGTGTCGTGTGAGGCTGCAAAGCAGGGTGTGTGTGAGGGCTGATCACTCAGACAGGGTAGTGCAGGGGATGGAGCAGGATGCAGTACGGCACATTGTCGACAACCAAGTCTAAACAGCAGCAAGGAGAGAATGCAGCGTGTGGTAAGAGGAGAGTGTGAGCGCAGAAGCCTATGTTGAGAAGGCAATGCAATATGAAGCGACGCCACAGGGGAGTCAAAATAGTTAAACTTATGGCCCCCACCGAACGACTTCCTTCCATAACAGGAACAGCGACTGCCACCTCTGTCCCTCGCGGCTTGCGCCTTCCTCTTTGGTCTAGACATGGGCAGCCCGCGCTGAGCGTGATGCAGAGGCGAACAGCCCGTCGATCTCCATCTTCACCTCCATCGTCATCTCCATCATCGTTGCCATGGGGCTCTTGTCGAATTTCGTCAGGTCAATAAAGGGGGACCCTGCCAAACTTGGCTGGCTGCCCCCGTACCTGTCTTTACTGTGCCTCTTGGGCGGTGTCGTCTGGACTCTGCTGCTGCCTCTCCAGCAGTACTCGCGGCGGACATACATCTCCGAGAACGCCCTGTTGCCTGGCCAAGTGCATACATACTTCGCTGGTAGCGACCAAAACATCTTTCGTGCCTACAGACACGAGGTTGCCCGAGTTATCGTCCCGCCCTGGACCCATGACGAGAACGGCACCCGAATCGACCTCCCCGTCCAGGCGACCGATGAAGAGCGCGGAGACAAGTTTGTCCAGCTCTTTCGAAATGCCGGCCTCAAGGTCGGCCGACAGGCCTACCACTATTGGAGCAGCGGCAATGAGTACGAGGGCGAGAACATATACGGCGTCCTGCACGCCCCAAGAGGAGACGGCACCGAGGCTATCGTGCTGCTAGCTCCTGTCCGCAACATCAAGGACGAGGTCAATCTGCACGGCGTCACCCTGCTCTTCAGCCTGGCCAAGTACATGAAGAGATGGAGTCTGTGGTCCAAGGACATCATCTTTGTTGTCACCCCAGACATTGCCACAGGACCACAGGCTTGGGTCGATGCCTACCACTCGCAGCATGACGCCAGGTTCGTCGAGGGCTTGCCCTTGAAGTCGGGTGCTCTGCAAGGTGCGGTCTGCCTCGATTACTCGATGCATGGCAGATTCGGGCACCTGTTCATATCTTACGACGGAATCAACGGCCAACTTCCCAATCTAGACCTTATCAACACTGCGGTCTCCATATCAAGTGGGCAGATCGGCATCGATACCAGGATCCAGGACCAGCCATCCTCTTCATCCCATGACCGCCCCCATGCCTGGTCGCAGAGAGTGTTGACCATGGCCAGAGGCATGGCCAATCAAGCACTCGGGCATGCCACAGGTGCTCACTCAGTCTTTATGCCCTACCATATCGATGCCATCACCTTGACAGCCGTTGGCAATGGCTGGCATGATGAAATGGCTTTTGGGAGGACGGTTGAGAGTATCTGCCGGAGTCTGAACAACCTGCTAGAGAAGCTACACCAGAGCTTCTTCTTCTACCTCTTGATGGAAACCAATCGGTTTGTCAGCATCGGAAGCTACTTGCCTAGCGCCATGGCCATTGCTGCGGGATACACTGTGATTGCAATCTACCTGTGGATCATCAGCGGCTATCGGATTCCATCAAAGCAACAAGAGACTTCTCCACCCGAAGCAGACGTCGATGTCAAAATTCAGAGCTCTGTCAGCAAGTGCGAAGATAAGCAGTCAACTGGCTCGCCTGCTGGTCAATATGTTGCTATTGATCGGAGCCTCACTCTGCCCATCGCCTTACTGACCAGTCTTCACCTGGTCTCAGTTTTCCCCATCTTCGTTCTTACTCGCCTTCACCACTCTGTCATTGCCGAGAGTGTTGGCTTTGCCGCCGTTTGGAGTTTGGTCTTCCCAATCGGGCTCGCCTCATTTTTAACTGACCTTGGTCAAGTCAACCCGAGAATAGCGATGTTGACCAAAGCCTCGGCCGACCAGTTTGTGGTGATCAAAAGCCTGAGTCTTTTGCTCTTGGGCTTGTTTCTGACTGTCCTCGCCACCTTGAACTTCTCCCTCTCTATGTTTCTTGGCCTTGCATGCGCGCCCTTGGCTTTTGTTAGCCGCACCCCAGGCAAGCCAGTACTAGCAGCATTACAATACCTTGCTCTGGCACTTTTCAGTCCTGCTGCCGTCAGTCTTGGTTTGTTGGCTTACGCCCAGATCTCACTTGGTTCTGCCAGGCTTTCGGAGTGGTTCACCCTGCTTGCTTTTGGATGGAACGTTTGGGGTAGCTGGGGCGTCCTTGTTGGCGTGTTTTGCATTTGGTGGCCGGCATGGACCGCCCAGGCCTTACTGGTAGCCTCTAGTTGGTTTGGACAAGAGCAAAAGAGTTGGCTCAACAACGCGGACAACAAGGCGGAGCTGGATAGGCTGGTGGCCCAAAAACGGAAAGCGAAAGAGGAGGAGCTTCGAAGACTCAACGGGCCAAAAGCGCATGAAGAAACGTTGTGATATGCTGTAATGACAAAAGAAATCATGACAGCCACCCGCTCCTCTTTTTGCATTCCACCAAAGGGTTTCACGTATAACCATGGCGAGGTCAGGTAAGCGACCGTGTCTGCAATCGGCCCTGCTGCCATTGAGTATGGAGTGGCGAGAGAGCGCGCCAGGTTCCTGACGAGCGGCCGATTGTATCGCTGACTGTGTTGGCCACGCGTTTGACCTGCCGATCACATGGCTTGGACATGCTCTTGTGGGAGCTGTCCGGGCCCGTTGGTTTCGAGATATGCAGTCATGGGTGGTGTACTGTTGAATCAGAAGGATAGCAAGGGGATTGCAGCCATTCACACTCCCTTTTCCAGCTTACTCATTCTCTCCTCCAGCGTCCTCTCCACCTCACTCCGCAGTCCAGGGTCATTCTCATACCCCCAGCCCGGCATCACCTTCAGCCACTCCAACACACCCCTTCTGGACTCCCTGGGCATCGAACTCGGCATCTGCACGACCTCCTCCATAGCCCTCACGCACCGTTCCGCGACCACGTCCAGCAGCTTTTCAGCCGAGCCGGTCGATTTAAACACGGCCATGCTATCGACCCGGACTACCTTGGTGCGCGGCCAGAAGGACGACATCAGATTCCACGCGTCTGGCTCGTCGTCATCCTCGCCAGCTGCGCCGCTGCCCTGTTGCTGGTCCCCAGCACCTCGAAAGTCAGTGCGCAGGATGACACTGGGCACGTCGGCGAACTTGGCCACCATGTACTCCACCACAGTCCCGCTATCGAGTTCCGCCCCGTCGTAGGTAAACAGCGCCAGGTCGCATGACAACAGGGCTAGCAAGTCGCTATCGCGGATGCTGTGTGGGTGCAACGATCTTGGCTCGAGGTCTTGCGGCACCTTGGGGATGAATCTTGCTGCATTTCGATTCACTGTCGACGATGAGGAGGAGGATAAGGACGACGCGGAGAGTGCTTCGATGCGTGAAGCGAGTAGCTTACACTCCATACCTGGAATTTTAAGTGTGAGACGACGGCGGCAGCGCCACCCGCCTTGGCCGGGCTAGCTCCTCTGT
>QQSL01000137.1:0-27852 GCA_003693665.1 Chaetothyriales sp. CBS 134920 | reverse complement strand
ATCATCATGGTAGCACGGAAGGAGGGAGGACAAGGACGAGAGAGAGAGAGAGAGAGAGAGAGAGAGAGAGAGAGAGAGAGAGGGAGAGAGAGAGAGAGTGTGTGTGTGTGTGTGTATGCTCTGTAATACATCAATAGATCGATAGCCAATGGTTACGATTACCCGATGCAAAGGGCTCTGTTGAGTGTCGAGCAGTCACTAACTGGTATTTTGCCAGAGCATCTGATTACACTCACATCATTATGAACGGCACGCGGCGCATACACGTCTGAAGCAAGCTGAGGAACAGTAATAATAGTAATAATAATTCTCTACCTGACTGTATGGACCACACTATCTTTCTTCTCTACTTTCGAGTGGCCAGAACGAGGACGACAGGGAAGGTGACCTTGCGGCGGGCGCCGGCCATGGTCTTGTTGAGCAGGTCAAGAGCGTCATCGACAGCCTGTTTGCGCTCGTCAGAGGCGCGGGCACGGTAGTTTGGAAAGACCGAGGCCAGATAGTCGTGGACACGGGCAAAGTCCCAGTGGTCGGCCCAGTAGTCGCGGTCGATGACTTGGTTGGTTTGCTCGGCGTCGGGACGACGACGGTCTACGTACTCGAGGTCGAAGTCGACGCCGGCCGGGCCGTTGAAGAGCAAAGGGTGGTCGGCGTTCCACTTGTTGCGTTGCACATGGTCCCACTGGTCGGCGGGGAAGGCGATGTTGTCGAGCCAGCTGAAGATGGCCTCGCAGCCACGGCGGTGGAAGGGGAAGCCGGGGGTGCCGGTGTACGGCCACAGGCACTGCGAGACGCGGTTGGCGACCTGCTCATATGCCTCGTTGCACGCTGCAGGGTTCGGCCCGTCGGTGAAGATGGGCCGGCCGTAGAAGTAGATGGCCAGTGTGCCGCCGGGCCGCAGCAGGGCGTGGAAGGCAGCAAGCGCGGCTGCCGGGTCAAGCAGCGGCATGCACTCGCTGACCGTCAGCACGTCGGTCTGGCCAACCCCGACGGCGGGAGGGAGCACGTTGAGACCGGCCAAGTCCTCGGCCTTGCTCTGCACGTACGTCGTTCGGGCCGCATCAACTGGTGCGGTCAACATACGTGCTGCAGCCAACGCACCGCCGTTGAGATCAGAGCCCACGACTCGAGCAAAGTATGGAGCCAGTCGACGGGCGATGTTGCCGGGTCCAGTGCCAACGTCATGAGCTACGCCCTTGATTGGGTTTGGACCGGCATGCGCGGCGTGGTAGGCACATATCTGACGGAAGAAGTCCTCGCTTGGGCTTGGCCGCGACGCAACATAGGATTCCCAGAAGGCAATGTCTGTTTCCAACGCCGCCGTCGTGAACGGTGTCTCAGACTTCTTGGCCTCGAAGGTGCGGGTGGTAGGACAAGTAGTGGTGGTGGTGGTAGTCGTAGAAGTCGACATCATGCGGTCTCGTGGCCTTTGATGGGGATAGGAAACCAGGAGAGAACTTGGGCGACGATGGGTGTATACTCAAGTCCGGAATAGTTATGTCGTATCCAAGATGTCGGTGATAGCAATCAGTTCGCCGAGACGATCATTCCGAGAGGAACCGAGCCCCGAGCAGCCCAGGGGGAGCAATCACCAGACCTGATGGAAAGATGTCCGAATGCCGGAGCCTTCCAGTCGTATGGTAGTGGGATTGGGCGAGTAGAGGACCGGTCAGGAGAAAGAATGAATGGCGGTCCGACTCGGCTCGGAGTGACCGCTTGCTTGCCAAAATGCTCCATACAGAGAGAGACAGAGAGAGATAAAAGGCTCTGCCAGACCAGAATGGTGGTCACTGGCACAGCTAATGCCGAACGTCCCTGTCTTGTGGCATACAACTGGTGTTTTGAACGCTTCGCCCTTTTTTTTGTTGTTTGTGCTATTCCCACTCTTTCCGCAACATTTCGATAATTTCATCTGATAGCGCACGCAATCTTTTGCGCAGGTCCGCCTCGAGCTGTTCCATCAACAACGCGGAAAAGGGGGCATCCAGGTCCCACATAGGAACCTGGCCATCAGGCACCCATATGGCTACATCCTCCGGCTGTTTACTCCTGTATGCCTCGAGGTGCTGCGACAGCGTATTGATGAGCCGCTGCACTAGATGAAGCTCTCCCAGGACCTGTTGGAGTGCGATACGGCGCTGAGAGTCGTCACCATCGTGGCTCTCAGCGGCGGCGGATGAAGAGGAGGATGCCGAATGCCCAGAATAGCAGTGGCTGTAGTGCTGCCCGCTGTCTGAAGTGCAGTTCGGTGGACTCTGATCGCCACCACGAGCGCGTGTTTCACGTGCTACGCGAGTGTACAGCCCCAGGAGCTTGAGGACGATGATCGCCACGACAAAAAGCAGGTAGCCATCCCGAGCACATGAGCACTCCAACATTTCCATCATCTCCTCAATTGAGCGTTTGTTTTCAGCCAGCACCCGCTCCAAGGCTGGTACTTGGCATGTGCTATTTCCTAAGCCTCCCTTTGATCGGTCGCATGTCGTCCACGAGTCAGGCACAAGTGTCTTGAGTAGCGTCAGTGCACGGATGATACAACAGCATATCGACTGCGTGCACGGAGGCTGGATGATTTGGTCGTCACTAATAATAGGAGGACAGGCCTGAGGGCTTAGGGGTGCATGCAGCGGTGGAGGTTGTGCATGCGTGATAATACTGTCTTCGGTAATGGTGAACGAGTTGCTGAAGAAAGAGGGGATGTCGAAGTTGCCAGAGTCAAACGGCGATGTCAGCCCGGAGTTCGGGGAGGCAAGGCCAGGAAGGGGGACGATCGAGGAGAACATGCCTTCGAAGTCGGCATCGGGGAGGGGGCGAGGAGCAGCTGTCTCGAATCCGGCAGAAAGATCAAGGGAGAAGGCAAGGTTGGTGTGGGAATCAAACTGCGGCGAGTGCGGCTGAAGCCCCGGCGGAATGGACATGTTCGTTTCCGAGGGAAGGCACGACGGTGGTGGTGGTGGCTCCGTGGCTGCCGGTGGTGGAGGGGCTGCGACTGCCGGTGGGGGTGGCGCTGGATCTGGATCTGAAGCTGGATCTGGAGCTGGAGCAGAAGCAGGAGCTGTTGCTGTCGCTGTCACCGGAACCTTCACCGCAGCATTAGGATCCTCGCGGGGTCGGCCATCGCGCTTGCGGCCAGCACGCTTGGTTGCAATATACTCGCAGGGCGTCCGTCGTTTCATGCAGCGACCGCACACTGGCTTCACTTTGTCGCACCTCACCTTGGACGCAACACAAGCATAGCAGCTGTCACGCAGCTTCTGTGGAGCGGCACCTGTCGTGGGAGGCTGCTGCGAGGTGGAGGTTGGCATGGCGGAAGAGTGAGGAGGTCTATCCAGACGGTCAATCATTGATTCTTCGCTCCTATGCCATATCAGCAGCTACATTGCATTCAACAGACTAATTGAGCAAAAGACGACCGAGGATCATCAACCAAGAGCTTTGTTAAAGAAAGTGCGAGACTCCTGTCTGGGTTAGCTTGCAACGGGCTTCAGCCTGTCGGTCGAACCTGCAGGTGCAAATGCAACTTCAACGGCAACTGCAATGGCAACTGCCACTGCAACTGCATCTTCGCTCCTACCACCTCGGAGGTCGGGTTATTCTTTGCAGCCAATCCCCATTGGGTCTAGTGTTTCACTAGCGGCGGGGATAACTCACGTTGAACCACCTCTTCTCGCCCTGGCGCATTTCAAACGCAACCCGACCATCACCGGCCAGCTTGCGCAGGACCTCATCGGTCAAGGGCTCCAAGGCCTTCTCCCGGAGCGCTTCGCCCAGCTTATCCCCGTACACAGCTGTCACCAATTCTTTGAGAGAAAGGCTGGCCCTCTTGTTGCCTCCGAGTGCCCGTAGAATCTGCTGCTCTCGACGAATCTTGGCCGCCAGCTCGCCTGTGATCTTGGTCTGAAGATTGGCAATCACGACCCCATGAGCCGGATAGCCAATCATTGAACCCTGTGCCTTCATCTTGCCAAGTGTCGTCATATAGATGCCCAGCTCCTCTACAGCACTAGATCCATGACCAAGGATATTGTCGCCTGTGAACATGGCATTCTCTTCTTCCAATACAAAGCACATATGATCATGCGAGTGACCGGGCGCATGTACTGCACGGATGGTGGCGCCCTCGACCATGAATGTCTGCCCTTCTGCAATTGACTGTTGTTGCCTGTCCGGAGAGTTCTTGTATATCTTAGTGGAAAGATGAGGGTAAAGGCGAAGGAGATCTGGGACACCGCCAGTGTGGTCGCCATGCCAATGTGATAGCAACACATGCGAGAGGCTGACAGATGATTTCTGCAGTGTATGTGCGATTAAATCTGCCCATTCTGGGATCCCCTGGCCCGTGTCGATCATCAGTCTCTCTGACCCAGTGCCAACAATATATGTATTTGTGCCTTGAAGCGTAAACTATCAGCATTTGTCAGTTGCCTCAATCAAATGCTTAACATGGTATGCTTGTGAATCCATACCTGGCCTGGGTTTTGCCCGAGCACTCGAAGCACCCTTGGACTGATCTGCTCGACATCAGGTAGTTTTGGGAGGTTTGCCTGCTGTGAAAAGAGATAGTCCTCAAAGACACAGATATTAAGCGCCTCATTGATTTGACGATAGCCGCCCCGACCCATATTGATGTTTGAACTTTCTGCGTTCTCATCGGTGGCCGTATATATGCAAGATTTATACGTATACAAGGTTAGCATCGGCACCAATGGTAATATAGCTGCGTCTGTAGCACCAAACCCGAGTCCTCTTCACCCGAGGGAGAATCCTCGGGATTGTATAGGGCGGAAGAATAGACCCTTTGGCTGCAAGGTTCCGCCCAGCACGCACCACGGATGCCGACTCTGCCCTTTAGTATCAATATCGATGGTGTGATCTGTATCCATAAGTACCTATTCCACGGAACTTTCTCCCGTATCTTAATCTCTTTGAATGGTATTCCCTGGACTCTGATATGGTTGATTCTTTCGGCTCCGAAACCTCATTCGAATCCATGATCCCAGTACCAACCTCGGCCTCTGGGTCAAGCGGACACCCTCGAAAGATGAAATTGGTTTACTTCAGTAATGAATCCCCTCATGATGATCTTCAAGATCTGTTTCGACGCCTGTATAATCATAGCAAGGATTCCCGGCATCCTGTTCTGGCCAAGTTCATCAACGATGCCACCCTGGCCGTCAGTGAAGAATTAAGGCAGTTACCAACGCAGATGACAAGGCTCGCCGATCCCTTCGAGACTGTCTTGGAGCTGGCTGACCGTCCCGAGCTGCGCAAAGGTCCATTGTGTGGGTCCGTTGAAGGCGTCCTGCTCTCTGTGGTTGAGCTGGCGGCTCTTATTGCGTATGTGGCATGCACCCATCACCGCGAGCGCTGTCACTGTTGCTGCTGGTCTGTCTTGGTTGACTAGATGCGCAGATTCTATGAGAAATCTCCTGAAAAATTTGTCGTCGACGCCTCGGACACGTGTCTGGCCGGTCTTGGCATTGGCCTCCTCTCATCCGTTGCCCTCTCTCTGGCGCCGACTATCGCAGACCTTGCTGTTACCGGCGTCGAAGTGGTCCGGATCGCCTTCCGCCTCGGTGTTGTGGTAACCGAGGTGTCTCACAATCTCGAACAGCGTGATACATCCGCCGCCGCCGACTCTTGGGCTTATGTTGTGGCCGATGTTGCTGCCGCCGAGGTGCAGGATGAGCTGGAAGCGATCCAAGCTGCAGAGGTATGCGCACCTATCTCATAATGTCAGCCTCCTGATTTCGTCTATAGAGGACACCTGAAGCCAGCAAGCTCTTCATTAGCTCTCTAAACCAGTCGTCGGTGACGGTCAGCGGTCCTCCGTCAAGGTTGAAGGCTCTGTTTCGCCACTCAGACTTCTTCCGTGACCTCAAATCCATTGCTCTGCCCGTCTACGGCGGTTTGTGTCACGCCAGCCATCTCTATAGCCGGCAAAATGTGCAATCGATTGTTCTAACCTCCTCCACGGAGCTGCTGAACAGCCGCTTTTCACCAGTGATTCCGGTACTCTCCAGCAGTTCCGGCAAGGCATTTACAGCAACATCACCGACCGAACTCTTTGAGCAAGTCATTTTCGAAATACTTACCAAAAAGATCGAATGGGACCATGTGATAACAGGCGCAGTCGACCTGGCCTCTGCAATGGGTGCGGCAGAGTGCAAGGTCTTTGTTTTCCGTATTTCACTCCCCATCCACGATCTCTTAGGGGCAATGAGGGCAGAGCCTCATAAATTTGACACCACAACCGACGAGATTATCCCATGCACAGCCAAGCCATCAGTCGACAGAAGCCTGCCAGGCGAGAAGAGGCAGTCGAAGATTGCCATCGTGGGCATGTCTTGCCGGATGCCTGGAGGCTCCACAGACACGGAGAAGTTCTGGCAGCTGCTTGAAAATGGGCTCGATGTCCACCAAAAGATCCCTGCTGACCGGTTTGACGTTGAGACGCACTATGACCCAGATGGAAAGCGAGTCAATACAAGCCATACTCCCTATGGCTGCTTCATTAACGAGCCTGGGCTATTCGATGCCCCCTTCTTTAACATGTCTCCTCGTGAAGCCGAACAGACAGACCCGATGCAGCGTTTGGCTTTGGTTACTGCATATGAGGCGCTTGAACGAGCTGGTTATGTGGCTAATCGCACACCTGCTACCAACTTGCACCGCATCGGAACATTCTACGGCCAGGCTAGTGATGACTATCGCGAGGTCAACACGGCCCAAGAGATAAGCACCTACTTTATCCCAGGTGGATGCCGCGCATTTGGGCCAGGAAGGATCAACTGTTTCTTCAAATTCTCTGGGCCTAGTTTCAGCTGTGATACTTCAAGCTCATCAAGTCTGGCAGCCATTCAGGTAGGTTGCGGAAATTCATCTACTGGAGTCTGACCACTTGCTGACATCTCAGGCCGCTTGTACATCGCTCTGGAATGGCGAGACTGATACGGTGGTTGCAGGAGGAATGAATATCCTGACGAATTCAGATGTGTTTGCCGGTCTCAGCCATGGCGGTTTCCTTTCGAAGACTGCGAACGCATGCAAAACCTGGGATGCTGAGGCAGATGGCTATTGCCGTGCAGACGGGGTAGGCTCGGTTGTCATGAAGAGACTTGAGGATGCTGAAGCTGACAACGACAATATACTTGGCGTTATTCTGGCCGCAGCAACCAATCACTCAACAGAAGGCAGCTCAATCACACATCCTCATGCTGGTGCACAGGCCTACCTCTATAGGCAAGTCATGACTAAGGCTGGGGTCGATCCCCTTGATGTGAGCTTTATTGAGATGCATGGCACTGGTACACAGGCTGGTGACATGGTCGAAATTACTTCTATTACAGAGGTGTTCGCTCCAATTTTAAGGCGGCGAAGCTCTCGGCAGCCGCTGTATATTGGTGCAGTCAAGGCCAATGTTGGTCATGGAGAGGCTGCAGCAGGTGTAACAGCTCTGCTCAAAGTTCTGCTTATGCTGCAAAAGAATGTGATCCCACCCCATGTTGGCATCAAGAATAACCTCAATCCGGCATTCCCAAATGACCTTAATGAACGGAACTTGCGAATTCCGTACGAGAAACAAGAATGGCGTCAAGTACCTGGAAAGAAACGTGTGGCAGTGGTGAACAACTTCAGTGCTGCAGGTGGAAACACAACCATTGCAATTGAGGAGGCACCCGCCAGAGAGAGATATGGAACTGATCCACGCTCGTTCCATGTGGTAGCAATCTCAGCCAAGAGCAAGGTGTCAATGAAGAGGAACCTGGAGAGAATGCTTACTTTCCTCGAGACCAACCCAGAAGTCAATCTTTCCGACCTTTCCTACTCCACCACTGCTCGAAGACATCACCACAATCACCGACTATCGGTCGCAACAGCTGATTTGGAGCAACTAAGGACACAGCTTTCCGCCTCTCTTTCAAAAATCGACTCTCTTAAACCGATCCCAGCTATAGAAGCTCCTAATATCGCATTCACCTTCACTGGTGAAGGGTCATCACACAAGTCAATGAAGATTGAATTATTCCACGATTCACCCTATTTCAAGAAGCAAATGTTGCAGCTTGACTCTCTAGCCCAGGCTCAGGGCTTCCCCTCTTTCATTCCCGCAATTGATGGTAGTCATCCACAGGACTACAGACTCTCTCTTGTTATCACTCAACTGGCTCTTGTTTGCACTGAAATCGCATTATCACGGTATTGGGAATCCCTTGGAGTGCAACCGAACATTGTAATTGGACACAGCGCCGGCGAGTATGCGGCCTTGCATGTCGCAGGCGTCATCTCCGCAAACGAGGCAGTCTATCTCGTTGGGCAGCGGGCCAAGCTGCTTCAGAAGAGGTGTCAAATTGGCAGTCATAAGATGATGGCAGTGTATGCCTCACTTTCAGAAATCCAAGCCAAAACTCAGAACTTGCCAGTTGAGGTTGCTTGCCTCAATGGGCCGAAAGACACCGTTCTCAGTGGAACAAAGGACCAGATTGAAGCAGTCAAGAAGCATCTCGAGTTGGGTGGTCTGAAATGCATAGAGCTTGATGTCACATCCGCTTTCCATTCTGCACAGACTGATCCAATATTGGATGAATTCGAGGACTTGGCCACAACAGGGGTTATTTTCCGAACGCCCAATCTACCAATTATATCACCTCTCTTGGGCAAGGTCGTCTTCAACAAGGCGGTGAACGCGAACTACCTTCGCCGGGCTACTCGAGGGTGTGTCAACTTTCTTTCTGCTCTTGAAGATGCCGACAGACTGGGCCTGATTGATCAAACAACAGCCTGGGTCGAAATCGGACCTCATCCAGTCAACTTAGGGTTTGTCAAGTCGACATTTCCCTCAGTCAGCACTGCTGTTCCTTCCCTTCGGTGTGGTGAAAATTCCTGGTCATCAATCGCACAGAGCCTCAGCGTTTTGCACAATGCCGGCTTGCCAATTAACTGGATTGAGTTTCATCGTCCTTTTGAGAAGAGCCTTCGATTGTTGGACCTTCCAACATATGCTTGGAACGACGAGAACCACTGGATAATGTACAACGGAGACTGGGCAGTGACCAAAGGCAACACCTTCTATGACGCTGAGAAGGGCATCACTTCAAGGCACACATTTCCCGTCGTCAAGTCAAGCCTCAAAACATCGACAGTGCAACAGATTGTAGAAGAAAAGATCCAGGGCTCGAGCGGATATGTCGTGATGAGATCTGATTTGATGCATCCGGAGTTTTTAGCTGCTGCCAATGGACACAGAATGAATGGCTGTGGTGTTGTTACATCGGTAAGTTGGTCAAGCTACGTTTGACTGTCTTTCTAACGCGGCTCTAGTCTATTCATGCCGATATTGCATACACACTAGGCAAGTATTTGCATGAAAAGCTCAGTTATAGCACCAAGGACATTCACATGAACATCGCCAACCTAGAGGTTCTCAAAGGACTAGTCGCGCGAAAGCAAGTGGACCAAGCACAGCTGATTCAGGTCTCGATTGCTACTGCTGATATCCATTCTGGGGTCGCCGACCTCCAGTGGCACAATTTTCAGCCAGATGGGACTGTTGAGGAGCCATTTGCCAGTGCCAATCTCTACTATGGCGATGCAAACGAGTGGCTAGCCTCGTGGGAACCGCGGACACACTTAGTCCTTGGTCGCATTGAGGACCTTGAAGCAATGGCCATCAAAGGAACAGCAAATAGGCTAGCACACAAAATGGCATATGAGCTGTTTGCCAACAACCTCGTCGACTACGCGGAGAAATATCGTGGTATGCAGTCCCTTGTTATCAACGGACTCGAAGCGTATGCCGATGTCAAGCTCTCCACTGACAAGAGCGGAACCTGGACTGTTCCACCCTTCTTCATTGATAGTGTGTGCCACCTGGCTGGGTTTATTATGAATGTTTCGGATGAAATCGACACCAAGGCCAACTTCTGCGTGACACCTGGTTGGAAGACAATGCGCTTCGCAGGCCCACTTGTCGCAGGTGCCAAATATCGCTCCTATACTAAGATGATTCCTACACCACAGGACCCGTCGGTATACTTGGGAGATGTCTACATTCTTCAGGACGACACAATAATAGGCATGGTCGGGAGTATCAAGTTCTGCCGATACCCTCGCGGTCTGCTGAGTCGCTTCTTCAATGCTCCGGATGATGGGAAGACTGAGTCGCTCACAGCTGCACCTGTGCAGACAGAACATGTACCCCAGCAGGTATCTACACGGCCAGCGGTGCCGTCTCATCAGTCCCCGCCATCATCACCACCACCACCACCACCACCAGCGAAGGAAATCGTCAAGAAAGTGACAGTAGACGCGAATTCGTCCTCTCCAGCACCTATAACCAGCCAAGGAACCGGGTCCAAAGCGATCGCTCTGATTGCCAAGGAAACTGCTCTTGGAATCGATGACTTGACAGATGATGCCACTTTTGCTGGTCTCGGTGTTGACAGTCTCATGAGTCTTGTGCTCGCCGAGAAGTTTAGGGAAGAGCTTGGTGTGACTGTTGGCGGCAGCAGCCTGTTCTTGGACTATCCTACGATTGGGGACTTGAGGGAGTGGCTCGAAGAATACTACAGCTAAAACAGCTTGCTTTCTTGGTGTTGCTACAAGGATGGAGTTGTCGCCAATATCGAAAGGGTACACAGACAACAAACACGGCGTAACCAGCTGATCTGGTCTATCATAATCTACAAGCGCTCCTTTCAGATGAGTATGCAAACAACCTCCAATGGAGTGGCGGTGAATGTTCTAGGCGAGTTACAGCACGTCAGCCTGCAGGCTAGAATCTTGCTACGCTGGACTTTTCTTTTGCTAGACATTCTCCCACGAAGTCTACCCGGCAAGCTGCCGGAACCCATACTACCATGACCGGCCCAGCTTCACTTCGCTCAACCTATCGGCTCTGGGCACTGGGCACTGATCGGCGCAATCGAGATGGCCATGACAAAAGCCTTCTTTTCGGCCATTTGGATTCGCCACGAGGCCGGAATCCGACCGACAGAATGCCCGAAGACAGGGCATGATCCTATCAGGGATAGCAGCCTGCGCACTCTCTCTTCTTCTTGTTTCTTCTTTGCCAGGTACCGAGGCAGAAGAGAGAGAGAGAGAGAGAGAGAAAGAAAGAAACGGTGTCGTTTCTTCTCCATAACTCGTCGTCGTCATCCACCTTGAGTTGAACAACACAGTCACCACCATGGGGAGTCACAGTATTGCTGATACCGCCCAGCCGATAGTTTCTTCATTTCTTCCTCCGGCTTCTTCTGCTTCTTCCTCTCCTGCAGAGGGCACGACGCCGACCGCCAAGTACCTGTGCCTGACTATCCTTGGGTACCGCAAACCAGGCATGAGCGAGGAAGCCTACCGGCACCACATGACCAAGGTTTCGGCGCCGCTGACCAAAGGTCTGATGGTCAAGTATGGAATTGTGCGCTGGACAGTGGTGAGTAAAGAGAGAGCAGGGCATCCACTCGCCCGTCCGCTTTCGTCTGCACCCTTGCCCGGCCTTGATCAATTAATTCAATAGCCCTAAGCATTATCATCATCAAGAAGAAGAAGAAGAAGAAGAAGGAAAAGATCAAAATTCTAACCTGTTAAAACAAAGATTCACAACCCGACTGAAACACGGTCACTCATGGCGCAGCTATTCGACGCGCACATGGTGAAAATCGCCGATTACGATTGCTTCAGCCAGGTCGTGTTCCGCAGTCTTGACGACTACAAACGCTTGAAGGAGGACCCTTGGTACCAGGAGAAGCTGATGAATGACCATTTGAATTTTGCCGACTTGCAGAGAAGCTCGTATGTGTGGCAATCCCCCCCCCCCACCAGGATATCACTGAAAGCGTTGCAAGAGAAATGCTAACTACTCCTGCTCCTTTCAGCATGACGATTGGATGGATTGAGGAGTATGTGAGAGATGGTGTGGCCGTGGATGGGTTTGTTGGGCCATCTGTGTCCAAACAGGCAGTGAGCTAGTCCGATCTGGGGAAGTTATCCTGTTTGGGATTAGTGTCTTGGCTTTGATTGGATGCGAAATAGCTCCTATTTGATTGGACAGTGTTTAAAATACCATTTTTGTACACCTACACGCTGGTAATGATTGCTACACTGTCGCGGTCGCGCGGCTGAGATGTTGCCCCACGGCATCCTCCAGTTCCCGCTTGATGATCTTGTGTGTTGCATTGACGGGGAACTCGGCCAGACCGAGCTGCCGCAGCGAGACGACGCCTCCCAGGGCGTGACTGGCGCCGAGTGCGGTAGCGACATATTCTACGATTTGCTGCTCCGTTCGGCCGTTGAAGGCACGAACAATGGCAAATAGCTGTTTGTCCGCTGTAGGATGTGCAGCGAGTACGACGCAGGCCTGCATGAACAGTCAACCAACACCAACACCCAACTCCTTTTGCTAAGACTGCGGCAAGTGCAGCAGCAGCAGCAGGAAAGAGTGAAAATAAACGGTCTCAAGCTCGCTTACCTGCGTGTTGGCGTATTTCTCAACGCAGCTTTCTATTGCGACCGTCACGATGGTGATGCCTGCGCGACGGATCGTGTCCTTGCTTCTGCCCACGATGAACACCAGTCCGGATTGGTCAATCATTGCCTGATCGCCAGTGACGAGCCAGCGACGGCCCAGGGTATCGTGGTAGAAGGCGTCTCCGTTCAGTCCACCAAGATATTGTGTGATGATGCTTGCACAGCACACGTGTAGCTCGCCCAACACTCCACGCCGGGCAACATTCTGGCAGACCGGATCCCAGATTCGAATCCTGGCCCCTGGCGCGACTACACCGATGGGACACAGCTCGCCGAAGCAAGGGACCTGCGCGGGCGATGGGGCGTCGAAAAATGGCCAGGTGAAGAAACCACCACCTTCAGACATTCCGTGGTTGATGCACACCTTGGCGTGAGGAAACAAGGCGGCGCACTTGGCCAAATGGCCGCGCATGACTACGTCGCCGCCGAGTTGGACGCCGCGCACCGAATGGAGCGTGATGGACGGGCGGCTCTGCACGGCTATGCGCTGACCAAGTGCGTGTACCAGCGCAGGAGAAACGACGACAAAGGTAGCACGAGAGTCGGAGACACCGTCGATGAGGTCCTGGAGAGAAAAGCTGGTGTGCACTGTCACACGAGGCATCAGCACTGTGCCACCGGCTCTCCATGTCTGCAGCATCAGAGCAGGCGCAATGGCACGTGAATTGTGCGCCTGTACCAGCACCCGGCTCCCGGCCTTGTTGCCAGCCTCGATTAGCCAGGCCTGCGAGCGCAGCAGGTGCACGGTGCTGCGCACGGTCTGCGGACAGCCCTTCGGCCGCCCGGCCGACGTTCCAGACGTGAACATAACCGAGTGAATGCGATGCGGGTCATCCCTGTCACGGGCCTCGCTCTCTAAGGCCCCTCTCTCCAGAACTTCCACGCCGTTCTGTCCTGGGTCGCACGCACCATCTTCGGCTAGACGGCGAAAGAGCACCCAGCCAGAACGGTGATGATCCGTGTCGAGTGAAATGCGCAGTTTTGGAGGCTTCCATTGCTGCCTGTGCTGGCTCGTGGCTTCAATGAGCTCATCAACGACTCGTTGGTCGTCGTCTTTCCCCGAGACCACGACCACGCTTGGCTCCAGGTCAGCCAGGACTGCAGATCCATTGCGCTCGAGAAGTGAAGTGTCGATGGCAGAAAAGGTCAACCGAGCCACTGCGCATGTCCAGAGAAGGAGGCCAACCTCAGCACTATTCGGTGCCAGGACAAGTATGACGCATCCCGGTCGAATGTCATGAAACTGCAGCCCTTTGGCAAGGGTCAGTGCAGCCTGGTGGAGCTGACTGTATGTGAGTGAAAGGCATGGACTGGTTTCGTCGCCTGCTTCTTCACCTGAGAAGAACTCCTTGAGCTCGTTGGGCCGTTGATGAGGGCAACAGAGGGCAACTCCATCCGGATTTTCGATTAGGCCTCCCTCGATCTCGGCAAAGATAGAATCACCGACGTCGTCCAAAGCCCTGCCAGCCAGTTCTGCAAGCCCCGACGAGTCACCGGTCAGCAGTGTGGCCTGGTCCATGGCTTTCCCTACTTACGTCTTGTGATCCCGTCGGCCGCATTCAGACTTGTCGAGCACTGTTAATAGTTAAGTCTTTTTCTGACTCCATCAGAGCCATAGTCGGCTGATGGCCGTCGAAGGACCCAGGGTTAAATTTGTCGGTCACCGACGGTGTTGGAGTGCCGATTCGTACAGCTGTACGGTACCATACATCGTTACACACCAAACCCCTTCTGTTTAAGCTTGATGTTAGGTAACTAATCAGTACAATTAGTGCCTAAGAAGACCATCAAATACAAAGCCGTCTATTTGACGGTTCTTTGCATTTGCTATCTTTCCAAGTTGCCCAAATTCCTACTGAGATAGCTGAATGATATTTTGACCTTCAATCAGTGGCCCCAAATCTGCTGGTTTTGTTCCGGCCCTGGGTACTTTTGCAGTTGACATTTCTTCATTTCATTGTGCTCCACATTCCAAGCCCTGCTCCAATCAGCGGGAGTAGGGACCGCGTGGTATGCAGCCATGTCCAGCGCGTGACTAGTTTCATTGCCTCCTCCCATGTTAGGACTGGGCCTCCAGCCTGAGCCTGGAAGAGTGCATTGTTGGTAGGTCCCATGACGAACCATGTAAATGGCAGTATGCTGATAGTTGCGACCCCAGCAGCGGCCAGCACGCCCCAGTTGGGTGTGTTGTGCCTAGCTCGATAGACCGCTGCTGCTTGAAGGTACAGAAGGCAGGTTGAGATGGCGATAGCAGGCATGACGCGGTGGCCATAGTGGTACAGGCTCGCCCAACGATCAAGCAGCGACTGTGGTGCCGTTGGCGCTGTCGTATCCACAATCACGGGAATGGTGAGCAAGGTGATGGAAAGCATGGCGCCAGCAAGGAAGGCTCCACTGAGGACGGCAAGGGCGGCGGCGGTAGTTCGTCCTGTACCTCTCCCTGCATTTGAGCCGCCGGTGGGTGAATCTGTGCTAGCCATGACAGTAGCAGATCTCGATTATTATTATTTTTCTTCGAGAAAACTAGAGGCGTGGTGACGGAGGGTGGTGCCTGGCTTTCTGGGACCCGGCTTTTATAAATAACAAACCATTCATTTTTCCTGCATCGGCATCCAACGTTTCCTAAATATCCGATTCCGAGCACCTACCATAATAATCATACTGCAGGACATGTGGGCGCCCTAGTTGCCAAAAACCCAGCTGAGCAACATGTCCCATATTGTATAATGTTTGGTCCCAAGTGTTTCGACATATAAGCAATGTATGGACTACTACAGAGCACCTTAAATGCTGATGGTTAAGTGTTCAACCATCTGCTGAATGCCCCATGTTGCTTTGGCTGTCAAACACATGGCCTGTCACAAAATGGTAACAGGTCTGGTAAGTCATGAGGCAGGTCACAAGCAGCACAGCTGTCCAGCACTGCTGTTGTTTCACATCTTCAGAAAGGAGGAACTAAGATATTTTATAAGAGACAGCGCTGTGTTCTTATAAAGAGGGCAGCCTTGGCATATCTTGGCGGTGTTTGATTATGGTTTAGTGCCAACTTACATAACCTCTCTATTCTCTATTCTATGTACAACCTGTCGTCGGTACTGGTTGTATTGTGACTTAAATTGTAGCTAAATCAGGGGCACGGATCTGTCCTGATCCTTAAATGCCGCATCGCCACGCACTATCCCTTCTCGGGCCTAGTGTCAGTGGGTCTCTAGGTCTATTTCCATTCGACACAACCTGCCATTCTCCATGCATGTCTAGAAACCAATAAAGGATGCATAGCTCAGAGAAGCAGACTCTCAGAGTGTTTGGATGGTGTGATGCTGTGGCGCTTTGTATCCTCTTGATACTGGATCTCAAAGGCTATGGTTGCTGTGTTATGGAAACACAGCTTGTTGACCAAGACAAGGTGACCCTTGTCATCCCGCACGCCGCTGATCGTCTCCATCACTTCAAATACCTCAATCTCCCGATCGTTGGCCAGTTGAGCGAGAGAGAGGTCTCGCAGCCGCGCACCCGCTTCGACATCTGGATCGACGGCGCCAAACTCAGGTAGCAAGTGGGCGGTAAGGACTAGAGTGGCTGAGCTGTTGGCTCGCAGCACTGCAACATGTGCCTTGAGCTCGGAAGAAATCTGGGCCAACACGGCTCGAGATGGCAGCTCCAGAGACGTTGGAGGGGCACGCAGGATATACACGGCGGCATTGTGCACCGGCTGCGGTGCCCCCGGATTTCGGTGCTGGACTGAGATGCGGGATGTCAGCGGCTGTCGAAAGTCGCTGGTTCGAAGGAGGGCTCCTGCTGACCAGTTCGTGGTCGGGCTACCAGATGCAGATGGTTGAGCCTGTTGGATGCCTGGCTTGGGTCTGCTCATCTGGACGATAAAGCGGAGACATGGGTAACAATCTGCGAGGGCTGTGGCCAGCATTGTTGACCGAGCACTGACCTGGAATCCGCAGGCACACTGTCAGCAAGGCAGCACGTACAGGAGCAAAAGCACTCACGTCCACTACTGTCACATGGCCGAGACTCGCCCAGTCGAGGTGCATGAGAACCCCCTTCGCGTTGGCCTCTACGCCACCGATGCCGTGATTCAGATAAGCCTGCCATTTGCGCTGCAGCCTAGGGCTCTGGTTGCACGCACTGTTGAACGTGCACGGGGTGTTAAATGCTATGTTGTACGCACTCTCGTTGGACCGCTGCGAGTGGTCAAATCGCCGTGAGGCCGCAGCCATCTGAAGTGCCGCGGGGGCAGCAGTCTCAGAGAGGAACATCCCGGCATCAAGGAGGGATGGGTTTGTCACGAAGAGAGCCGACAGGGTGGTGTGGGCCACATGGCCGGGTTGAGGCTGCCGCAGAAAGCCCGCAGTGGCGGTGGTTTGAACGACCCGGCGAAGCTGGGCTTCAGGAACACCGGCGATGTCTGCCATGTCCTTGATCGGCACGCTGCCAGTGAGAGGGATGCATGCCAACACCTGGAAGCCACCCAGCCATTCAAGGCAGGCCAGCAGCTGATTCTACGGCAATTGGGGCTAGGTCAGCCTTATTGCTGGTCAACAAGCAACGGTACCAGCAGAGATACACGCACCTGGGCGGCAAGCTGCTGGAGGAAATCCTCGGGTTCATTGATGAGCCCTTGGAGCTTCGTAATGTTGGCTTTGATCGAGCGTCTTGCTCGAAGAGCCTCGCCCGGCGTGGGTAGAGGAGGGCTTGAGTCGCTATCACCGACAATGGCTGAGTGTCGGTAATGCCTGGCCAGTGTTTCTGCCGCCGTTGCCAATTCGCTCGCGCACGCTTCGAGCTGTTTGATGTTCTCCATCAGAGGCTACAGTCCCTTTGAGCAGGCGGGGCAGAGGTTCCAAGCCCAAGCACGCCAATTCCGATTGCCTTTGAGAGAGCCGCGGTATATGCGGAAGAGGCATCAGAGAATAAGAAGCCATCGAAACCATGATAGGGACTGTATACTGTGGCCTTAGTTATTGTGGTTGGATGACACACTTGTAAGGGTTGGTGCCTGAAGCATATCCCATCGCGCCTGGTACCTCTTTTAGTTGCTATGCATTCGCTAATAAGTGCCATAGATAGCGAAAACAACCGAGAACAACCGACACTGCATATGTACAGTACAGCATCGAGCCTATTCGTGGTAATCTCGTCTGACTTTCTATACCACGCTTTGTTAATATCCCCGAGGGTTGGGGACTAGTTTCCGCCCTTGCGGAAGTCGCTCTCGTTGATCGACATCCCACCCCGAAGCGAGGTCGTACTCATCGCGACCTATGATATATTCTGCCTCCTGAAAGCACCACAGTGTTATGACAGGATCCCAGCAGATAAACCAACCGGGAGTAGTGATAATGGGGTACACTGGCCGGAATATGTCTGCAAAGAACTTGTCTTAATGAGGAAAGATAGCCAAAAGTCTGAGCCCAGGCAAGATCATTGGTGCAGTTTGGCCCTGTGTAAGGGGTCACATTGATCAGGCATCATCTGTCTGACAAGGAGTATGTGCTAGTCCCAGTCTAGTATTGTGTCAATAACATGACTGCTGGCATCAATACGGTGAGTTGTCACCCTGTCATGACCATTCCTTAGTGCCAGAAATGCTTCCGCTTGTACAAGGGACTGCTGCAAATAAGCAATTAGAAAAAAGAAAAAGAAAAACAACAGCAGCAAGATTCTCAAGTCATCTTGACTTTCCTGTGCAGGGGCAGCAGATCTCCCCCATAGTGCTTCTCATTAGGCAGCCACGTGCTTACTGAACAGTGGGGGTTGGGTCCTGCTGACTGCACCTTTTACACGTGTACAATACCCTTGCTAGAGGCATACTGCCCACAGGATATTCTCGGGATATCTCGGGATTGCTACTCTTGTCGGTTTTGGGGGTTTGGGAAAGCGAAATGTAGCTCGCTGGTCTCTGGTGTCCTGGATATGATTAGATCTGGTTCCTTGTGCGCCGGGAATCATCTATCGGGGTCGCTGATGATGAGATAGGGCTGGAGCACTGTAATGGCTCTGGTCCAGACTGTACATGCTCCTTGCAGCGTCCTTGTAAAGCCATTTCACCCTTGTTAGATGGCTGATTATCCACTTGGAAAAGATCTCATCGGTTTTAGGATGTAATGTTAGAACGGGACGATGAGGACCCTAACATCCCTGCGCGCTGACCTCGATTGACGGTTGCGCGATTGGCAGATTGACAGTTAGCAGAGACAAATATTATTGGTAGTTGAGTTGAAGGACGATTAGCTTGGCAAAAGGAAAGTAGGAGTGGAAGCGTTAACCTTGGCATGTTTGTCTTGTATATCACATGACCTGCACCTTAATTCCGCCCGCTTATATCGGTGCAGTCTAATTGGCTAGATTCTAAGCCAAGAGCGCCGCCGTCCTCGGTCATTCTGCAGGCCTGTGATCATCTGGCGTCGACAACAGCACCTCGACCAGCACCCAACAAGCATGGCGGCACCAATGCGGTCGACCCTGCTACGGCAGTCGCAGCTGCTGCTGGCCTCGAGACAGCTCTTTCCACACTCGCGAGCAGCCGCCAGCCCGTTGCGGCACCTGTCGACGCCGTCAGTCCCGAAGAAGCCCTTAGCATTTCCCTCGCCAGTGCTGGCCAAGGCCAGCCGCTTTGCAGCCTTTTCAACCTCGACTTCACAACGGATCATGCCGCCGGGCCCGCAGGTGATTGAGGGCACAGTCAACGACCCGGTCAGCGTACCGAAGCCGAGCCCTCTCCACGGCAGTTACCACTGGACTTTTGAGCGCGCTCTATCAGTAGCGCTGGTGCCACTGACACTGGCGCCCTTTGCCGTGGGCTCGCTCAACGCGGCAACCGATGCGGTTCTCGTTTTTGTTCTGCTTCTGCACTCACATATTGGCTTTCAGTACGTTGGCGATGGCGTCAAGCTGGCCCCCTCTGTGCCTGGAAGACGGGTGACTGACAGGAGCACACAGATCATGCGTGACAGATTACTTCTCGACGAAGAAACACCCAAAGCTTCGCAAGTTCTTTGACTGGGTGCTGAACATCTCCACCGTGTTGGTGGCTATTTCCCTGTACGAGTTTGAGACCAACGACGTCGGGCTGACCGAGGCGATCAAGCGCATCTGGACGGCTGGACGGCGGAATACGGATGAGACGAAGGCATAGAAGAAGCAGGAGAGAAAGGGGAGAAGAGAAAGAGAAGAAGGAGAAGCAGTTCACATATAAGATAGGGCCATCAAGCTTCACCAATTACTGACTTGATTTCTAACTACTCCTCTGCCTCGGCCGAGTCGTCAGCCTCGTCCTCGCCCACCAGCAGATCCTCATCGTCGCTCTTGGTCACCACCTTCTCAATCAGACGCAGGACGAGGCGCAGGGGCAGGCCGACTACGTTGTCAAAGCTGCCGTCGATCCGCTCGACCAAGACGCTGCCAATACCCTGGATGCCGTAGCCACCGGCCTTGTCGGCACCCTCGCGTGTGCGTACGTAGGCTAACAACATCTCGTCGGTAATCTCGCGGTCGAACTTGACGCTAGTTTCCTCTGTCGCCGTCTCGAGCGCGTAGCCCGGGTCACGCGCCGAGGCCAGCGGCGCCATCAGCGCCACAGCTGTGTAGACCTTGTGCCAGCCGGAGTCGCGCAGGCTGCGTAGCATGTGGATATGCTGGGCCTCGCTACGTGGCTTCTCCAGGATCTCGCCGGCGGCGTTGACGACGATGGTGTCGGCAGCAATGATCAGCCGCGGCTCGCCCTTGGACGCGCTGATCTCGCATTCGGCAACCTCCTGCCGATACACGGCCATGGCCTTCTGCGTTGCCGTGGCCAGCACATACTCCCAAGGCGTTGCAGTCTTGTCAATGTTCTCCTCGAATCTCGATGGTATCACTTCGACATTCGTCAGTCCCAGCAGGCCGAGCAGCTGCCGCCGCCGTGGCGAGGCCGAGGCTAGGATCACACGCTTCCCATGCAGCTTGCTAAGCGCTGGTACCTCCAACGGCGGTGGGGGCGGTAGACGCCGGGAGGGATTTGCGCTGGTTGCGGTCGCAGTGGAAGAGCTGGTTGCCGAGGCAGCATCGGAAGGAACGTACGAGGGCGGAGCGTCAAGCAGCGACATGGCAGCGAGAGAGTGTGGCGCCGGCAACAGGAGACATACAATGTTTTGATGGTTGCAAGGGGGCGGGCAAAAGCGGTGACACGCGGCAGAAAAGCAATGCTATTTAAAAAGTGACATACGGTCCTGGTTCCCGCTGAGGTCATTGAGAAAGCGATCCGGCCAATCTTCGATTCCTTCATCCTACACTACTCGCGGGATTTGCTGTACACGTGTATGCTATGAGTCAGAAGGACACGGTCTTGGCAGCACGTGACACGGCCGTCTTGGCACACTAAGGCACGATAAAGATCCTTGACCGTCTCCACTTGGCAATTTTTTGGACCTGCAGTCACAGTCATGCCCCCCACCACGATACACCTCCGGTCGGAGGACAAGCCCCTCGAACACCGTTCAGCCTTGACGCCGACGACGGCCAAGGCCCTCCTCGACGCTGGCTATGCCGTCAACGTGGAACGGTCGCCGCAGCGCATCTTCGATGACGCCGAGTTCGAGGCCGTGGGTGCAACACTAGTGCCCGAGCACTCGTGGACGGCGGTGCCAGACGACCACATCATCCTGGGGCTGAAGGAGCTGCCAGAGGAGTCCTTCCCGCTCCAGCACACGCATGTGCAGTTCGCTCACTGCTACAAGCAGCAGAAGGGCTGGGAGCAGGTCCTCTCGCGCTTCCCCCGCGGCGGCGGCACCCTCCTTGACCTCGAATTCCTGACGGACGACAAGGGCCGTCGTGTGGCGGCGTTTGGCTACCATGCTGGCTATGCGGGTGCGGCGCTGGCCGTGCAGTCCTGGGCCTACTACCTGGCCAACCCAACCGCAAAGACGTTCCCGGGCGTCAAGCCATTCGCAAACGAGACGCTGCTGCTTGAGTCGGTGCGTGAGTCGCTCCAGGCAGGCAGCAAGATCGCCGACCGTGCACCACGAGTGCTTGTAATCGGCGCACTGGGCCGCTGTGGTCGTGGTGCGGTCGACTTGTGCAAGCAGGCTGGCATCCCAGACGAGAACATCCTCAAGTGGGACATGGCTGAGACTGCCAAGGGCGGCCCATTTGCCGAGATCGTTGAGTCCGACATCTTCGTGAACTGCATCTACCTGGCCCAGCCAATTGCGCCGTTTATCAACGCGGCCTCGCTCAGCAGCCCGGCCCGCAAGCTCAGCGTGGTGTGCGACGTGTCGTGCGATACTACCAACCCGCACAACCCGGTGCCGATCTACACCGAGAACAGCACATTCGCCAGCCCGACACTGCCCGTGCCTGGCTACGAGAATCCGCCGCTGCATGTGATCAGCATCGACCACCTGCCCAGCCTGCTGCCGCGCGAGTCCAGCGAGGCCTTTAGCCAGGCTCTGCTGCCCAGCCTACTGACGCTGAAGGACCGCAAGACGGCACCGGTATGGCAGCAGGCTGAGGCCTTGTTCAACAACAAGGTTGCCGAACTGCCGGCTGAGCTGCAGGCCAGGGATACGTAGAAGAATTCTTGATGAATTGGAATCTCGTTTTGCTGCTTTGCCACGTCCTCTGCAGGTCTTCGTTTTATCATGCTCCCTCCCTCGTACTGCTCATAGTGTCTGCCGTCTGTCCGGCCTACAAAGTCATGCCCACGTCATCATCTTCAAGCTCGCCTGCCTTCCGTTTGGGCGCAGTATCCTCACCTCCCTCGGCCCACTCACTCACTTCCCACTGCACAGAAGTTGACCGATCCGCCGTCGTTGCCACACCTCGCCGCGTCTGCAGTGTCCGACCCAGGCGGCTGCCCTGAATCAGCTCCTCATACCAGTTCACTGCACCCACTCGGCCCTGCCTAGTGTGTGTTGTCGTCGTGGTCGAGGCCACCGCAGTGGTTTGCTGTGGCTGCAGCTGCCGCCGCTCTTCTCCTTCTTCTCCTTCTTCTTCTTCTTCGGTACCCGACTCGCCCGTCGGCAGTAGGTCCAGCTCTTCCAGCAGATCAAGCCCGCGCGGGCCGAGAGTGGCCAAGGTGACGTTCAAAAAGTCGGCCTCGCCGCGGGGCTGCTCGCTCCACCGGCTAATCTGGGTGCCGCAATAGCCGCAGAAGATGTGCTGGACGTGCGGCCTAGTCGCCGGCGTGAACGTGCGTCGGATCGTCGTGTGAGTCTCGTCTGGGAACAGGGCGATCGTCGACGACGACACCCACGTCAGCGGCACTCGCAGCACCGGCGTCGGCAAATGGGAGGGTCCTGTGAATTGATTACACTTAATCAAGCGCATGCGGATCTCATCAATTGCTCCCTACATACGCGAGTCGTCAAAGTATACTTGGGCCTGCCGTCCCACCGAGACGGCATCGCCGGGAAGAACGATCGACAGGTGATTGCGTCCGCATGAGCAACTGCCCTGCAGCGACCGGTCGGTCTGCTTGCTGCTCATGATTGCGGCGTTATCGGAGGGATGAGGCTGCAGGAAGAGAGGGAAAGGAGCAGGGCTGGTCTTTGATTTTGGGTTTTGTCGAAGGTGTACTCTCCAACGCTGTTGTTTTTAGTGAAGGCGTAATAGAGTAAGAAGGGGCCAAGAGGCCAAGCTAAGCCAGATTTGATGTTGAAGTTAAAGTTAGTCTACTTTTGCCGTTTGCAGTAATAACCTTAATCCGATGAGTAAGCAGGAGCCGAGGATCAAACCGAAAAATAAGGCGGCCAGACAAGGCAACTCGCCAACGACAACCGTGCTTGGTGTATCGATCTGTCATCTTGGTTCTATCATTTAGCCTCCATACATCCTGCAGTCCATAATCCTGTAATCTATCCATCCCACTCGTTCCCTCTGTCCTGCTAGCATGTCTACCGAGCACGACGACAACGCCTCCATCTTCACCTCACAGTCCGACGTCGACTCTGACAACCGCCAGTCGGCTGGGCCCCCCAACAACACGGCCAGGCAGCCGCGCAAAAAGTCACGCTCCTCGGCCAAGCCACGGCTCACAGCTCACCAGAAAAACACCAACCACAAGGATGCGGAGAACAAGCGCCGGAACGCGATCCGTGAGCGCTTCACTGAGCTGTCCACCATGGTCCCCGGCACTGCTGGCCAGGAGCGGTCTGAGCAGGTCATGTTGCAGAAGACCTCGGAGTTTCTCAGGTGCCAGATGGCTGAGCTGCGTCAACTTGAGCGCCTGGCCCGCGAACGCGGCATCGAAATTGACAAGGAAGTCGAGGCCCTGAAGGACTCAGACTACGGCGGCAGGCTCTGGCGAGAGGTTCATATGGAGGAGTATCGCGAGCAGCGCGAACGCAAGAAGGTCCGGGGCATGAAGACGGCCGGCGACGACGACGACGATGACGGCGCCGACAGTTGACTGTTGGAAGACCCCCAAAGCGACTCTGAATGTACACCATTTTTTCTCTGTCCATGGCCTATCCCAGGGTTGACATGGCAACCTTCTGCCTCTGCCCTTCTGCCTGCCTGTGTGTTGTTGTTTCTTCTCCAAACGCGTCACCCCTCATCACCCGTGCCCTATTCCTTCTCTAGCCGCAACGCGCTTGTCTATCTTGCTGTCTGCCTCTACTTCTACCCCTCTGCCTCTGCCTCTTTTCATCGTCTTCTTCTCATTATGATCTTCTCAATCCTCTCCTCAAACCCATGTACCTCCTTGTACTGTCATCATGTCATCATACCCTCCTGCTCTGTCAGAGCTAAAGTCCACTGGTAATTCCTCCTCCTCTTCCATCTCACCCTCTACTGTGCCCAATTCCCACAGCAAGCGCAAGGGGTCCGCCTTCCTTGCCTCTGCCTCCCGAATTCTCAAGCCTGGCACTGCAAGAGGCCGGGTCCTCGCCCAACCTACCTCTTCAACCCCCCTGCATGCCTTGGGAAAGATCAAGACTGTAAGTGTTGCCGCTCATCCTTCTCCTCAACACTTGCCCTAACTGTTGTGTTTCAGCCGCCCTCATACATCCCTGTCAAGCGTGCTGCATATGCCTCGCCAGTCCCTGGCTCCCTCTCTGCCCATTCCAGCACCTCTCCGCCCGACAAGCCACTGCCTAGTCTGCCGGTCGCCACCGTCGTTGGCAAGTCTCCCATCCAGAGCAGATCGCTGATTGACGCCGCTGAGCGCCCCCTTCGCCGCTCTGTCTCGCTCCCACCGCCTGGCCAGGTGAAAGCGGAAGTTGAGGAAGAATGGCCGGCGCTATCTCCATATCGACCAGCCTTGAACCAGTATGATGCCAGATTGGCCAGACCCGTCAAGCCTAGTGTCGGCGAGAGTGTAATTGAGGCGCTGCGGGGCCTGCATATTGGAAATCCTGACGACAAGACCAGCTCTCTGCAGCCTGGCAGTGAGAAGGCAGCCACTGCGATCAAGGACTCTTCACTCCAGTCAGCTGCCTCTGGTCTTCCACCGCCCCCTGGTTTTGGCAACACAAAGACCTATGATAGGCGCCGGGCACCTCCCAGCGCCGGTAGTGGTGGTGGTGGTGGAATCAAGCCCAAGGCTGAGAATGGCAACAATTCTACCAACATTCCGCGCTCCAGGTCCATTCTCTACCATACGGCCACGGGCAGAGGCTCACCCTACACCCTCGTGACCAACTCTTCGAATGAGTCGCTCCACCAGCCTCGCCCACCATCCCTCGAGTCCACGGCACCTCTGCACATTGCGAAATCTGCTGGTGGCAGCGAGACAAGGGCGCTTGCCACTGGCCGCAACAAGCGCAGAACCTCCATCCCCGTCTCCACCAGGCTGGTACGCCGCCTGCCCAACGACGACAGCGAGTGTGAGGTCACTCATATCAAGTCCCGCCCAGATTCTCACCCATATCACGAAGGTAGCCCTTCTGATGCCGATGTCGATACAGACCACAAATCAGCCAAGTCGACCTCTCCGCCATCTGTCGGTGCTGTCGGCACCAACCCTGGAAACACCTCTGCCATGGGGAAGGTGACCTTGGCTGAGCTTCTGGCAACTCCAGCTCCCACCAACCGCGAGTTCCTCCGCGCCGCCCCTGCCCTGGAGCACCCACGCTCCCCCGATGGCCAAGGTACCATGGTTGGCTTCGACTCTGATGGTGGCTTCGAGGTCAAGAAGATCCGCGTTGGGGGACTCCAGCCCGGCAACACGTCTGCCTCTGCCACCTTGCGCATTGCCGATTCCGCTCGGAAACTGCTTGGAGAAGACGCCGAGCGAGCCAACCGCCAGGCCAGCTCTAGCAGCCAGTTGGGCAAGATTAGTGACATGATCAAGCCCAAGATGCAAGTGACGCGAAGCCTCACCAAGCGCTCAGCCGTGGGGCCATCTGGCGCTGCCAACACTGACCAGGCTGCCAGTGTCAGAAATGGCGACACCGACGACGGCACTGCCCTCAAGCACGGCCAGAGTCAGGAGTCTTTTGACCAGAGCAAGCAATCTGTTCTTGCCCCGCAAACCAACCCATCACAAAACACCATCCATGGCGACTGGCCGCTGAAGGACTTCAATGCGCTTGCCACGATCGCCGGCAAAGATCGATACAAACGCCCCAGTTCCAGCCGCGCAAGCAGCGACTCCTCTTGGATTCCACCAGTGGATTGGGAGGTCAAGAAGCGCCCAAGCGCCCGCAATCTGGCCTCATGCGCGCTGCCAATATTTGCCAACGAGACTCCAACGCTGCCGCTGCGCAACCACTTTTCCAGTCCCACTCCGCCTCTGTCCTCCCGACGACCAAGCGCGACCGAGCCTGTCGAAAAGATCGAAGCTAAGCCTGAGAACGAGGTCTCTGTCGAGGTCGAATACGAGGACGAGGATGAGGACGAAATTCCACCGCCGACTCCGGAGAAGGATGCAATTTATACGCAGTCGGCCTTGTCCTCTTCTTCTCTAATCTTCCCTCCTCGGATGTCATCAAAAGCTGCAGGTCCGAATTTTGCAGCGCCCACGAGTCAAGGTGGCAATGCAAATGGCAGTGCAAATGGCAATGCCAACGGGAATGCCAACGGCAACGCAAATGGACACCTCAGTCCCATCCACGAGATGAGCGAGCATACTCTCGCCTCCATCCTGGCAAGACACGATTCTCAAAACACCCTACGCTACTTTGGTCCCTCCGGCCCGATCGCTGCTGCAGCTGGAACCCCTACCCCTACCTCTTATGCTGCTCCTGTCCCAGCAGCGGCTGCAGCCCCGGCATCAGCATCAACCGCAGCCTCCAAAGTGACACCCAGAAATGCTACCATGGTGTCTGCGCTGCGCAGCCTCTTCCACAAGAAATCGTCTGACCTCGCCCGAGGCCCTGGCTCGATGCGCAGCAGCAACAAGCGCACTCGCGCCGCCCGCTTCGATAATCCCACCCCGCCACCACAAGGCGCACCACCCCCTCGTCCTGTAACTCCCCATCGCCACGCCGGTTACAGAAGCTACCCTCAAGATGTCATTTTTGACGCTAGATCATCAACTCCAACCCTAGGCAGACCGCAGGCACCACCGCCGCCACCACCGCCTACGCCGGCCATCAACTACGAGGACAACGACTACGAGAACCAGAGCGGCGGCGGCGGCGGTAGCGGCAGCGGCAGACGCGACGTTAACGGCGACATTCACAACCCCTTGGATTCCACCTCAGCAGTCGCTCCGCATTACCTCGCCCTCGCAGTCACCGCAGCCCGCGACGCCCAAAACGCCCTCGCCCAGGCCAGACTTGCCGTCGCCCGCTGCGAGCAGTGTGTCAACCGCACGAATGCTGTCGTCGCTCAGTTGCGAGCTTGGGCCTAGGCCTATCTATATGCCTGGCTGATTGACCTCATTGAATGGATGGATGAATGGATGAATGGATGAATGGCTGGCTGGCTGGCTGGCTGGCCTTTTGAAACACACACACTGTGCAGTTACAGTACTGATAGTACTGACAGTGTGGTGGGTTGATCCCTTGTTTTTCATTACAATTTTCTTTCTCTTTTTTTTGTTTTTGTCAGGCCAAAAAGGTAGAAAAAGACCCCAAAGGATGATGGGAAAGGGCTATTCAGAGAGAGAAAAGAAGAAGAAAATAGGGCTGTCTCTCTCTGTGGCTGGAGCACGCACCACGCACTGGCAGCAGCGAGCCCATGGAATTAATTCAGGCATGGTATGGTATTTGAAAGAACAGCAAAAAGACTGGCTGGAAAAAAAAAAAGACAGAAGTTCAGAAGTTCTGTCTTTCTTGATTGCTGCATGGATTTGAGCTGAAAAGAAAAAAAAAAAAAAAAAAAGAGAGCCAAAAACCAAAAAACACACACATTTGAAAAAAATAATAAAAAAAAAATTACATAAAA
>QQSL01000136.1:0-28325 GCA_003693665.1 Chaetothyriales sp. CBS 134920 | reverse complement strand
CTTATGATGGAACGGTAACCTCTATTCTACTTGTGCGGATGCCAAGAACCTTGGCATCCTCGGAACCCACGTGATATAAACGATATTGTCGTTGTTGGCCAGCCAGAGCGTGGAGGACCGTTCCTACAGATGCGGTACAAAAGTTCCATGACATATGCGGAATTGACATTGGCGGGGATATTCCCATTGTTTTCACCCATAACGATCTTTGTCCCCCCAATATACTAATATCCTATGGCCCACCCAAAGGTTGTGGCGATTCTTGATTGGGGCCAATCAGGATGGTATCCTTCATATTGCAAGGCACAGCGGGTAGGTCTCATGGACGAGGAATTCTACCCTTCAAGAGCAATGGCATACCAGTTGTCTGCCTAGAGTCATTGATTGAGTGGATGATGAGAGCCTTTACCACCCATGGGTTTATTTCATGTTGTCTAACATAGGCCTGTGAGCAGGTGCCAGAATTGTTACTTAGCTATTCTCTTGGTGTCATGGACAGTGGCCAAATGAAAAATTGTTCTCCCATTGTAGCCACTTGTTGGTTGAGCTAATTCGTGTGTGTTGTCTAATGGTGGTTCAGAGTAGGAAAAGGTGACTGCTGTCTTATACTGACTCAAGGACGCCAAGAACGCCAAGGCAGACGGTGCGGGGCTATTGCCTAGGCCAGAATTGGCTAGGCACGCCCTGTTCTGGGATATGTCTTGGCATCACTGGACTTTGGACAGAGAGTCAACACGCGCCATTCACTTGGCTTCTCACTCTGTGCGCTCAACTTGCCATATCCTCTTCCCTTCCCTGCATCCTCACTTGCACCTATTAAACGAAGCTGGTTTATTGGCGCAATCGAGAGCTTGCATAGACGATACGATTGGCCATGACCACCAACTTCTTGAATGCGGACTTTGGTGACGACGATGAGGATTCCGGCGAGGACTTCAACCCGCAGATCCAGGATGGTTCAGGAGATGAACAGGACGAAAGTGAAGATGACTCTCCAGTTAGAGGAGAGAGGTCGGCTGGCCGGCCAGACAGTCCTGCGCAAGGACTCAACGGCAGCACAAAGACAAAAAGCAGGCATGTGGCAGCAGAAGACAGTGAAGGCGATGATGAGAAGGTGGAAGATGGACAGGATGATGACGAGGGCGAGGGTGAAGATCTAGGCGACGAGGGCGAGGACGAAGACGAAGACGAAGACGACGACATCCAAGACCGCCGGGCCAAGCGGCAGAAGCGAGGCCGCAGATTGAATCAGTTCATCGAAGAGGAAGCCGAAGTGGATGACGACGACGATGACATTGATGCAGACGAGGACGACCTGGGTGCCGACTTTGTACAAGAAACACATCCCGACGACGAGCTCCCCCCCGAAGCCGACACGGACGACCGCCGGCACCGAGAGTTGGATCGAAAGAGACAGCTGGAAGCATCGATGGATGCGGAGAAACAGGCCCAAGAGTTCAAGGAGCGATACGGGCGGAGAACAACGGCTGCGCTGAGCAACGCGGCTTTTGTGCCTCAGAACCTTCTGATGCCAGACGTCAACAAGGACGCCAAGATCTGGGGCATCCGATGCCGCGAAGGCAAGGAAAGAGAGATTGTCAGAAAACTGATGCAAAAGATGCTTGAGCGTGCCAAGACGGGCAAGTCATTGGATATTTGCTCCGTCTTTGAGCGTGGCGAAGGCTCGATGCGAGGCTACATCTTCGTGGAAGCGTTTGATAAGAGAAACGTGGACGCGGCGCTGACTGATGTAAGCGATGTCTATCCACGCTCCAAGACGAATCTGGTGCCCATCAAAGAGATGCCGGATCTCCTGAGAGTCAACAAGTCGAAAGAGCTAAATCCGGGTGAGTATGTGCGGATCAAGCGAGGCCTCTACGCGGGCGACCTGGCCGTGGTGGAAGATGTGGTTGCGAATGGGCTGGAGGTGACGGTCAAGCTGGTGCCACGACTGACATACGGTGCGGACGAAGACGTGCCTCGCACAGTAGCGGGCGAAGACGCCAAACGCAAGCGTGGTTTTGGCGCAGGTGCCAGCCCTGCTACTCGGCCTCCAGCACGACTGTTCAGTGAGGCAGAAGCGAAGAAGAGGCATTCCCGCTTTCTACAGTCAAACCGAGGCTTAACAGGCAAGAGCTTCACATACCGCAACGACGTGTACGAGGATGGATTCTTGATCAAAGAGTTCCGACTACAGCATCTACAGACAGAGAATGTGCAGCCGAAGCTGGAGGAGACCCAGATGTTCACCAAGACCGGCCAGGACGGCTCGGAAACGCTGGACCTGGAGACGCTGAAGAAGAGTCTTCACGACAACACGACGGCCGAGAGCAGTTACCAGGTCGGTGATGAAGTCGAGGTCTTTTCTGGTGAGCAAAAGGGCATCATCGGACGAACAGAGCGGACGTCAGGCAATATCGTGTCGATCAAGGTCACAGAGGGCGAGCTACGTGGCCAGCTTGTGGAAGTGCCGGTGCGATCATTGCACAAACGCTTCCGCGAAGGCGACAACGTGATGGTTGTCGGTGCAAGCAAGTACCGCGACCAGGTTGGCACAGTCCTGTTGATCAAAGACGACAAGGTCACAATTCTCACACAAGACAGCCAGACGGAGATCACAGTCTTTAGCAGAGATTTGAGAGAAGCGTCAGGCGTCGGAGCGAGCAGCGAGAGAAGCAAGTTTGCCATCCGCGACCTGGTTCTGCTGACGGCCACCTCCTTTGGCTGTGTGGTCTCGGCCAGCCCTCAGAGCGTGATGGTGATGGAGACAACAGGAGAAGTGACGTCTCGGTTGCCGTCGTCGTTGTCAACGATCGAGTTGCAGCGTAAACAGGTCAGTGTTGACCGAATGGGACAGGAGATCCGGGTGGGCGACGCTGTCAAGCAGGTTGGCGGCGACGAGCACAGCGGCAACATCATCCATCTGTACCGCAACTTTCTGTATGCAGTCGACCAGAACAACATGGCTGAGAATGCTGGTATCTGGGTTTCGCGCTGTAACGCGGTCGTCAGTCGAGGCGGCAAGGCGGGCACAGCTGGTGGGATCGACATGTCGAAGATCAACCCTGCGCTGAAGACAGGGGTCAACGGGGCGTCCATGCTCCCGCCACAGAGACCAGGTCTAGACAAACTGGTCCGACAGCGAATCAAGATTCGGGGTGGCATGTTCAAGGGGCATCGTGGGATCGTCAAGGACACGAACGCGACCGAGGCTCGGGTCGAGTTGGAAGCGAAGAGCAAGACGGTCAGCATCCCCAAGGAGCTCATCGTTGTTCTGGAGTAAGTACTTGCCTTTGTGCTGGACATCTGTGGTTGAGTGGATGCTAACGGCTTGCAGTGGGAAGAACCCAGACGGGCAAGGGACCCCATATCTGGAATGGGCGCGTCTGCGTGGCGGAGTGCCACGGATGGCCACGGGCTCTCGCATTCCCGACACTGCTTCTCGGGTGCCGGATGGTGGGCGCACGCCTGCTTGGGGCGCTGGATCTCGAACCCCTGCCTGGGGCGGAGTCGGAGGAGGCGCCGGCCTGGACGGTGGAAGGACGCCGGGATGGTCACGGCCGGCAGGCTCGCTTACGTCCTATGGCGGTGCCGGTAACATGACAAGCTACGGTGGTGCAGGCAACACGACAGCCTATGGAGGTGCAGGCAACACGACAAGCTACGGCGGCGCAGGCAATACGACAGCCTACGGCGGATCGCGAACGCCGGCCTGGAGCAGTCAGGCCAAGACACCATACGCGGCCGACTCAGGCTTTGGCACCCGCACCGAGGGCGACAGCGACTTTGACGCCTTTGTCTCACGCACACCGGCACACCAAGCCAGCATGTCACGCACACCTGCATGGCCGGGCCCTGGTGCAGCATCGGCGCCGACCCCGGGGGCACGCGCCTACGACGCACCCACCCCAGCTGCGTCTGCGCCCACGCCCGGTGCTGGATTCGACGACAGCTACACTCCGGCCTACACGGGAGCACCGACGCCGGGCGCTGGCTTTGGCCTAGGGCCTATTGATGCCCCAACCCCGGGCGGGTTTGGTGAAGCGATCGGAGCAGCAAGCAGAATACGCGGGTATGGCAAGGGATTGGCGATGGATGCTCCCACACCTGCTGCAACGGCGCCCACGCCGTATGCAATGGACGCACCCACTCCGGCAGCGGGAGGCGGGCCGAAGTATGCGGAGGATGACGATGAGGACTAGGCCGAGGCGTGTAACAGCAGAGCCAGTTGTACTATTGAGCAGAGCCAGTTGTACTATTGAGCAGAGCCAGTTGTACTATTGAGCAGAGCCAGTTGTACTATTGAGCAGAGCCAGTTGTACTATTGAGTAGAGCCAGTTGGAAGCCAGCGCAGGGTTGGTACGTACCAGCTAATTACCATACGACAGTGACAGAACGACGTACAGTTCGTACTGTATTTATGAGTCAGCATTGACGCGAAGATTGCAACCCTAACCCTAGCTCGAGGTCACGACTGCGAGTGACGACTGAGTGTTTGCCTGCTTCGCCCGTCAGTCACCAGTCACGCACCTTGCTCCTCCTCCATTCACCCGCGCCCTCGCTCTCTTCAGCCTCTGTACACTAGCTTGCCCGCTGTTGCTGTCGTTCTTGTCTGACGCTCTGCCGGCCGCTGCTCTTCCGGTCGGTGGTCGCTGCCGCTGTGCAACCAACAACAGTGGCCGTTTGCGTCCCCGTCGCCGGCCATCAGCATCGACCCTTTGGCGTCCCATCAGCATCGGCCTTTGGCGCCCCATCATCGACGGCGTTTCTAATCCCCTTCCCGCCGACGTCTATCTCATTCCCGCCGCCTTGGTCCTTTCGTCCACCGATCCTGTTCGCCGCCGTCGCCGGCCATCAACCGCGGTCTTTCCCACCACTCCCTTGTCTCGATCGCCGCCATGCCCGGCCTAGTATCGGCAGCCGGCCTGGTTGGCCTCCTCTCCGAGCCGGACCCGGACCTGCAGGCGTTTGCGCTTAAGCAGCTCGACAGCCAGGTCGACCTGCTCTGGACCGAGATCGCCGACTCGGTGGGCGAGATCGAGGCCCTGTACGAGGATGGCAGCTTCGTGGAACACGAGCTGGCAGCCATTGTCGCTGCCAAGGTGTACTACCACCTGGAGGAGTACAACGAGAGCATGGCCTTTGCTCTGGGTGCTGGGAAATACTTTCAGATCGACAAGCCGGGCGAGTTTGAGGACACCATCATCTCCAAGTGCGTCGACACCTGGATTGGGCTGTCCGCCCGCCGCGACGCCGCTCTCGTAGCCGCATCGACCGCGCCCTCGACCCAGCTCGACACCGCGTTCGCCGCAAGCGCCGACGGCGGGGCTGCCAGCATGTCAGCCAGCCTGGCCTCGCCCATCACGCCCTTCTCACAGACGGTGATGGCGCCCAAGTCGCTCCTGTCACGCCACAACACGGCCGCCGCGTTCGAGCCTGGCTTGGATGCCGCCGACGAGGGCTCGGCCGAGGCCATCATCCAGAAGCGCGGGCTACACAAGCAGCTCAACCGCGTTGTTGAGCTGCTCTTCGACAAGTGCTTTCGCGAAAAGCGCTACGGTCAGGTTGTCGGCATTGCCGTCGAGGCGCGCAACCTCGAGGTGTTGCGGCGCACCATCCGCCGCGCGGCCAAGGATGACAACCAGGACAAGGCCGAGGAGCTGATAGACTATGTGCTCAACGTCTGCATGAGTGTGGTGCAGGAGCGCGGCCTGCGTAACGACATCCTCAAGCTCATCCTCGAACTGCTGAGCGAGATTCCAACGCCCGACTACTTTGCCATTGCCAAGTGCATTGTCTATCTCGACCAGCACTCGCTGGCCTCGGACATCCTGCGCCAACTGGTCCAGAAGGGCGATGCCCGCTCTCTTGCCGTGGCCTACCAGATCTCCTTTGACCTGTACGACAACAGCACTCAAGAGTTCCTGCGCAAGGTGCGCGAAGAGCTGGCGGACCTGGCGCCCGAGGGCGAAGAGGAGCAGGCCCCGGCCGCGACAGCTGAAGCCAGCGACGCCCCGTCCGAGCCTTCGGAAGCGCTTGGTGACGACCAGCCACTACTGGAGCCGCCCCGGTCGCGCCCTCAGCCGGCCTCTTCCTCAGCCAAGACGGGGCTCAGATCGCCTCAGACCCGGCAAGCAGTGCGCTCAATACGCCAAATCCTCGACGGCTTGCAGTCGATCCATCTAAACATTGAATTTCTCAACAAGTCCAGCCGTGTGGATCTGACGGTGCTCAACAAGGTCAAGGACAGCCTCGAGGCGCGGAACTCGATCTATCACACCGCACTCACGCTGTGCTCGGCCTTTATGAACGCCAAAACAGCCAACGACGACTTCTTCAGCAAGAATCTCGAGTGGCTCGCCAAGGCGGTCAACTGGTCCAAGTTCACGGTAACGGCCGCGCTCGGTGTCATCCACCAGGGCAACATCAACCAGGTCGATCGCCTGCTCGGACCCTACCTGCCCAAGTCGTCTTTGGGCGGCGCGCCCTCGACGGGCTCGCTGTACAGCCAGGGTGGCTCTCTATATGCCTATGGGCTGATTTGCGCCAACCACAAGGGCAAGGCCGTCGACTTTATCCGTGCCAGGTTCAAGGAGGCTAGTGAGGAAGTTGTGCAGCACGGCGGCGCGCTCGGCCTCGGCGTTGCTGGCATGGCCTGTGGTGACGAGTCGTTGTACGAAGATCTCAAGGCGGTGCTCTATACCGACTCGGCCATTAATGGTGAAGCCGTTGGTTTGGCCATGGGTCTCGTCATGCTTGGATCTGCCAACACAAAGGTGCTGGAGGACATGATCCAGTATGCGCACGAGACACAGCACGAGAAGATTGTGCGAGGTCTGGCCGTCGGCATGGCTCTCATCATGTACGGCCGCCAGGAGGGCGCTGACGTGCTCATCAACGGCCTGCTCGCGGACCCAGACCCATCCATGCGCTATGGTGGTATCCTGACCATTGCGCTGGCCTACGTGGGCACTGGCAGCAACAAGGCTGTTCGCAAGCTGCTGCATGTTGCCGTGTCGGATGTCAGCGACGATGTTCGCCGTATTGCCGTGCTCTCTCTCGGCTTCATCCTCTTCCGCAAGCACACCTCGGTTCCACGCATGGTCGAGCTACTCGCCGAGTCGTACAACCCCCATGTTCGCTACGGCGCTGCCATGGCCCTGGGCATCTCGTGCGCCGGCACTGGCCTGGACGAAGCTATTGATCTGCTCGAACCCATGCTCAAAGACCCCACCGACTTTGTCCGCCAGGGCGCTCTCATCGCGCTGGCCATGGTCATGGTCCAGCAGAACGAATCAATGAACCCCAAGGTTGGTTCCATCCGCAAAGCCATGCTCAAGATCATCTCCGACCGCCACGAAGATGCCATGTGCAAATTCGGCGATGCCATGGCCATGGGCATTATTGATGCCGGCGGCCGAAACTGCACCATCTCCCTGCAGACACAAACCGGTAATCTCAACATGCCCGGCATCGTCGGAGCCCTCGTTTTCACACAGTACTGGTACTGGTTCCCCTTTGCTCATTTCCTCTCTCTCTCCTTCACTCCGACTGCCATCATCGGCCTCGACCAGAAGCTGGAGGTGCCTGTGTTCAACTTCCACAGCAACACCCGCCCGAGCCTGTTCGACTATCCGCCAGAACAGACGGGCAAGGTTGACGAAGCGCCGGAAAAGGTCAAGACGGCCATTCTGTCCACTACTGCCTATGCCCGGCGACGGCAGGCAAAGAAGGAAAAGCAGCAGCGTCGTGACTCGATGGACCTGGACACTGTAACCCCAGTCACGCCGAAGCCGGACAAGCTGGATGCTGATGACGCGACCGTCACGGCTGCCGATGGCCATGCCGACAAGACTGATGGAGAGGCAGTGGAGCGGAAGGAGGAGCCGTCGAAGCGGAAGAAGGCCGAGAAGGAGAAGGTCGGGTACGAGATTGCCAACATGTCCCGCGTTCTGCCCCGGCAATTACAGTACCTCAGCTTTCCCGACAAGCGATATCAGCCGGTCAAGAAGCCTGTGACGGGTGGGGTTGTGGTTGTGCTAGACCTGGAGCCGGACAAGGAGCGGGAAGTGATTGAGCTCAAGGTCAGCAAGATTGTTGTGCCGCCACCTGTGCAGGGCAGGACGGTGGCGGGCGCTGGTGCAGCAGCCACCACGAGCAACCGTGCCGCTGCTGGCGAGACTCCTCTTGCTCCACAAACCCCGGCCGGCCAACTGGTCGGAGCAGGAGCAGGGGCGGCGGCGGCAGCAGGCGTCTTGACAGCAGTGGACGAAGACGAAGAAGGCGCCGAGGAGGCTCCAGTGCCTCATGATTTCGACTACGAGTCCGAGACGGAGCACGACGTGGATGAGATGGACCAGGATTGAAATTAGAAAAAAAAATGAAAGGAAAAAGAAGAGAGAAGTGGAGAGTAGTTGGAAAGGAAGTGAGTGAGGTGCGTTGAGGTGAGTTGAGTTGAGAGGGGAGAGAAAGAAGGGGCAGAAAGATGGCAGTAGAATGTATCATTATCATCTTTGTGTGTCAACCACCTTTCTATCCCACACAAGCAGAGAGAGACCATATTCACCACGGCAATAAGTTTTAATTACTATACACCTCCAAGTGTCTTTTTTTTCTTTTTCTACTTTGCCTGTGGACATAATCTCTGGTGATAGGGAGCATGAGCAGATGAAAAAGGAGGAGGGATGATCAAAAAGGGGGTAATATTAATCTGGAAAGCGAAGAATAAGTGAATAATAATCATTGGCAGCATTTTTTTCACACACATTTCATCTCTCTCTCCATCATACTCGACTGCCCTCGCGACACAGGACGCGGACATTGTTGATGAAGCCGCGGACGAGGCGCTCATACCGCTCGCCGCCGTCGCCGACGAGCTCGCCACGCTGGGCGCGCAGCAGCTTATCGATCTCGCGGCGCATCTCGTCGACGCTGATTTCGACCTCGAGCTCGTGCTCCTTGCTGTCGCTGTTGGAGTGGCTGATTTGCGTCAGGTCGATCTGGTAGGCCAGGTGTCGGTACGAGACCCGGTCCTTGGCGCGGTCCTCCAGTCGGCCACCACCACCGCCGCCGCCGCCGCCTCTTGTTGTGTCTGATGATGAACTGACGGGAATCAGGTGGGCTGGGTTGCCCTTCCAGTTCGCCTCCACATTGACCGAGATGCGGTAGTCAAAGGCGCAATTCGGGCAAAAGACCTCGAGGTCGGCGAGGCGCGCTTTGATGATACAGGCAACCTGCTCGCCCGTGCGCTTGTTGGTCGTCCGCCGCACCTTCCAGGCACGTCCATTGGGCGGGGCGTAGTCGTGGAAGGCCGGGCCCAGCTCTCGCGCGCCTTGCTGGTTGAGTTCTAGGAATTCATCCACTTCGACTGTATGCGCGGCGCGGATACAGTCACGCCACGGCTTGGTCGTGTGCGCCTCGCGGAACGAGGCTTGGGTGAGGTCATTGAGAAAGGAATTGAGGTGTCTGTGCTGGTGCTGGAGAGAAAAGTGTCAGCATGGCAGGAGAAAGCGAGGGGGGAGAGGACCAGTGTCAGCATGGCAGGAGAAAGCGAGGGGGGAGAGGACCAGTGTCAGCATGGCAGGAGAAAGCGAGAGGGGGGAGAGGACAAGTGTCATGATGGCAGGGAGAGCGCGAGAGGGCGAAACAGCAAAGGACTTACTACATCCATCGTACTCTCAAACTTGGTCGGGTTCCAGTACGCTTCCCGCTCAAAGATGGCTTCACTCAGGATGGGCAACCGAATCCGGCTCTGGTCGCGCACGTCGATGATGTTGCCAATCTTGGCTTCAATCTCAAACACCGCGCCTGGGGGAGGCTGTCGGTGGCCGATCTGCAGATAGATCCAGTCACAGATATGCTTGATCAGGTCCTCGTGCGGAATCTTGTTGATGATGGACTCCTCCCACTTGGACGCATCGCTCTGGCTCGCTGGTGGTGGCACCTGGCCATTGACCCCAGGCGGCTGTTGGTCGGTCGTCTCAGCTTTGGCTACTGCCTCGTGCTTTACCGGCCGCTCTTGCCGGACCACCACCTGCCTCACGTCCGGTGGCCGAGTGTCGAACCGAATGGGCTTGCAGCCAGCGCTGCGTGCACTCCGAGCCCAGGCCGGCACTCCTTCTCGCTTCAGCCGCTTCTTGGCAGGCATGGCAGAAGCCGGCATGTTGGAAACCAGGCTTGCGTTGCGCTTGAGGCTGCCCGGGGCCTCAGCCTCTTTCTTCACCAGCGCGCTCGGCTGTAAAGGAAGCGAGGAATGTGTGGACTGAGGCCGTTGCAGAGACTCAGCCCGGCCATCAAGCGGTGTGGGTGGCTGAACCGGCGTCTGATACGGTGGCGCAGAGGAACGGGCGACTGCAGATCCAGCCGGAGAGCTCGCCTGGGACAGGGCCGAGGCGGTGTGTCGAGAGGGTGGAGGCCGTGGAATGGTCTTTGGGCTGACGGCCTCGATGCTGGTTGCGCGCTGGCGTAGTCCGTGTAGATGGATGTCGCCTTCCGGCTCCCGGTGCACAAGCTCATCGCCCGGGAATGGCCACGGCGCACCTGTCTCTCTGGGCGGCGCGCCTTGAGCCATTGTTGTTACACTGTTGTAGTCTCTTGACTGCACCGAGCCGACAGAACTAGTGCTTGCTCGGCGCAGGGCCTCGTAGCCCGATGATGGCGGGCGGTGTGCCTGCGGAGATGGGCGGTGGTGTTGGATCGGCGGGCCGAGAGGCGTGGTGGGCGAGGGATGATAGGCAGAAGGCGCTGGGGAGAGATGTTGGGGGTATGGTTGTGGTTGCTGTTGCTGGGGTGGATAGTGTGGTGGTAGTGATTGTTGGGCTTGTTGGGGGGACAACTGTTGCTGTTGTTGCTGATAATGATGATGCTGGCTATTATGATGGTGATGATATTGATGTTGCTGCTGTTGTTGGTGATGGTGATGCAGCGGCGCACCGTTGGTGGAAATCCCCGGACTCTCGCGTGTTGGCGGTCGTTGCTGTAGTGGTGCGGGCTGGCCTTGGTTCAGAGGCGGATGCGTTTGGGGGAGAAAGGGAGCCGCGGGAGTCGAGGTATGGACAGGAGCGACGGCAGAGGGCGAAGCGACGTAGCGCGAGGCATAGGCGTGCGATGCCGATGCCGATGACGAGGTGGCAACGACGGCGCCGGTTGCGGCGTGCGATGCGGGCGACGGCGGAGGGAAGTAGCCGATGGCGCTGCTGCCGCCGCTGCTGTAGCTGGTCTCTTTTCTCTGGCCGCCAGCACCGCCGCCGCCACTGCTGTTGCTGCTGCTGCTGCTCGACTGTGGCTCGGGTGCATACGACGACAAGGCTGACGAGGCCAACTGCAGTGGGTGCTCAATGTGCGACGACAGTGATGACTGCGAAGTCTGGAGGCGCGGCGGAAATGCTGCCACAGGTGCAGCAGACTCGCCCTTGTCGGCCTGGTCATTGAGCATCGCCTTGAGGTCCATTGTGATGTCTTTTGCCGCTGTCCCTTTTTTTGTCGCAGTCGGTCCCTTCTTCACTTGAGCATCAAACTCGGACTCATCTCAACCCATCCAACGGCTCTTGCCCTGGTCGCTCTGCGTATTGATCCCGTCGATTACTTGGCCAGGGGCGCCATGGTGGCAATGGCTATGGCAGTGGAATTGCGGCGAGTCGCATCTGATGACTTGGTGGTGGGAGAATCCGCACTTGCACTTTGTGAAGGCCTTGCCGCGTGTCCCGGATTCGGAAGGACCGACCGAGACCAACGGCCCGGCCGTAACTTCGAGTCCCATTCCAACCCCGATACTAACTCTAGCTAGTTAGCCCCGAGGTGAAAAAGTTTCAAATTACAGCTCTTTAATTATGCAACCTGTTCCTCCTATGAAGAATGACCTTGATTATTGTGTGTCATTTGAAATTTAACTATCCACTAACCTATTATGCTTAGTGTCGTCACGAGATGCGCGGGCAAAGACACCGATAGTTGACAGTGTTGCGAAACGTATCTATATATCATCATAGTCGGTTATCTATATCATCGAGCTTGATGATCTACCTGTTCTCTTCTTTCCCCGGTCCGTGATTCGCCTCCACATAACCCCTTCGCAGCACCACCATGGCCACTACTGCCGCCAGCGTCCCTGACTTTGAGGTTGGAGCAAGGCCATGCTCGTATGCCTGCTGGTTTTCAGATCCTGGCCTTTGTTCCCAGTAGAGTAAGCAACCACTGGCCCACAATCGCTTGAAGCCGGCTTGGAGCCTCGACCCAGAAGTGGCCAGCGTGCTCAACCTCTTGGGCAAATAGGAGACTGGGGTTGGTTGACCGCTCTTCAAGCTCGTGTGTCCATTTCTTGATCTTCTTGCTTGAGGTGAACTGGTCCTTTCCACCATAGACTATACACGTTGCATGCTTCTGGAACTTGTCCTGGCTCGCTGACTCGTCTTTGAGGAGCCTGCCAGAGCCGGGCAGTTGTCTCTCAAAGCTGGGCTTGCTGAACATGGTGGTGAATCCTGATACCGGGGGTAGAACAGGAGAGATGAGGAGATAAGCGATGGTAGGGCTGCCACTGGCCTGTTGCTGTGTGGATTGGCCCAGACTGGCTGCGGTCATGTCACGGTGCTTGCTGAGTCGACGGCGCACGCGATCAAGACTGCGTCGCACACTATGACCAGCACCATGGTCCGCACTTGACCGTCCTGATCCGCTGATACGCCGATTGGCTTCCTCAGAGCTGTATCCCCCCATCCTGCCTGGAGGGCTGTTGGCCTCGCGGCTATGGGGGCTCCCATGAGCTCTGGTCGATGATCCCTCGCGCTGGATCTTGACGTATGCAGCATAGTCTTTACCCAGTTGGTCTCCTCTATTTTTAATCTCATACTCCGTCGAGCCTTCTGGTGTGTGGCCGACAAGTGTTTGGACGAGATCGAGGGGTGGGAGGGAGGATGCAATCATTGACCCATACGAGTAGCCACCCAGGATGAGCAACGGCGGTTCGACAGCTTCTTCGACATCCTGGCTCTCTTCGCCCGCCAGCTGAGCTTTGGTGGCGTTGATCAAGGCAAGCATGAAGAGATAGAAAGCGACGTAGTCTCCCAGCTCTGCTCTACCAGACCAAGAGGTCCGGCCAGCAGAGCCAGCGGCACCCCGGAAATTGAAGGTTCCTAGGAGAATGCCGTTGTGGAGCAGTACATTGCCAACCCGAGCGACAACTGGGTCATCGTAAGAGCCGCCCAAGGGTGCATAGGGATGTGCGATGATGCCGTAGCTTTGGCCAGGCCGTGACGGTCCCGAGCTTCGCGGGTAGTAGATTCGACAGTCTAGCTCGAGGTCATCATGAAGACTGGGGATGGTGAAGGAGGTCGTCGGGGGCGGCAACGACATTTTCGGTGTCTGGTCTGAGCCATGCTCACATGTCTGACTGGCAGATTGCCCTCATTTCATCATCTCAGCAGCATCTGGGATGGGACTACAAGTGTGATTGCACGAAAGAGGCTGATGAGAGGAGAAGGGGGTGTATCGTTGTGCACATTGTACGTGTAATAAGTTACTGTTGAATATTTTAACATTTCCCAGTGACGTATGAGGCCTCGGCAGCCCACAAGACAATTAATAGCTCAACTGGAGACAATGTTAATACAATGTTAATTCACATAGCTCAGCTGGAGACAATATTAATTGCTCAACTGATCAACCAAGCTAATACTGAGTATTGTGCCCAGGGAAGGACAAGGGCGGTGTGTACTGAGGCAGCGTTGACAAAAGAGGCAAGAGCAAGCGTGAAGACAGCCACAAGTGAAAAGGGAAGTCGCGTCTATGAATTTAACATTAATAACACTGTCATTGTATCATTGAATACACTCGTTGTTGGGCAATTTGTTTGTGCAGGAAAAAAGTCACTCCCCAAATGCAGAGTATAATTAGTATTATTATAACTCAACCTCTGACCCAACGGCATCGACCCAAGCATGAACCACTCCATCATCGAACGCATCTTCCCCCATCCGCCGGGTTCTCGTACGAGGCTGCAGAGGCCGCTGCTCCATGGTGGATCAACTCCAGTAACAGATACTCCTCCAGCCATTGTCCTCGGGGACTATGAAGAAAGAGAGCCAAGTGCAGCAACGCCGAAGCGATGGACCGCACCGTCGGCAGCATCGTCGTCGTCGGCGATAGCGGTGAAGTCTCCTCCCCTCAGCGCGTCCACACTGCACTACGAGGACGCATTTCTGCCGGTTGAACGGGCGGCCAAAGCCCTGCAGCGCAACATCCAGACCTACCTCGACGCCCAATCCGAACGGCTGACTGCCCATGCCCGACACGACGAAGATGATGGCGACAATCTGTCGTCGGTGGCCAGCCCCAGCCTGAGCGCGAGCCTGAATCGGTCGACGACAACAACATCGTGGCGGCGGGATGCGGGAATCAAGACAGTTCCAATACGGCAGCCGCCGCGGCAGAAGATATCGTTGCGTGGGTCACGCAGGGGCTTAGCCAGAGCAATGGACCAGCTGGTGCAGCTGAAGGAGCAGGAGCTGCGGATCATTGAGCGTGAGAGTCAGGGCCGCGAGCGGGCACTGCAGCAAACGGAGGCATTCAAGAGCAAGAAAACATCGCTCCAGGCTGAGATCGAGGCGATGAAAGGCGAGGACAACAAGGCAGCAGCGACCTCCCTGCGTGAGGCTGCAGACAGAGTACAGGCCGAGATAGGCGAGCTGGAGAAGCGGCTGATTGAGCTGCGCACACGCCATGCTCACCTCGTTGACCATGCACAGCAACTGGAGAACGCGCATGACTCGAAGCTGAGTTCCTACACCTCGTCGCTGGCCCTGCTGGAGAAGGAGATGGCCCAGTTCTTGCGCACACCGCCCGTGCGGTCCAGCCTGAGTGCTGAGCACGGATCCACGACATCAGCAACGGGGGCCGCTGGCATGTATGCGCTGCGGCCGGACCGCCGCACTCTGGAAATGGCACAGGAGCAGTGGGAGCGCGAGCAGAGCCAGCTTGCCCAACGCAAGGCCGATGTTGAGAGCGAACGCGGCGCCCTCGAACAGGGCGCAAGGCTGTGGCAGGACACGGTGCAGAAGATCAGCGACTACGAGCAAGAGCTGGGCAAGCTGGTCAAGAGCGGCATCAGCAGCAACAACAACGACAACGACAACAATGCAACCTCGGCAGATTGGTCAAGGCTGCTGGCCCAGCTGGACACCCTCGTGGCAGACGTCTCATCAGCCCTGACTAGAGCAGAAAGTCGCGGCTGGAATCTGTTGATTTGTTGCCTGGGGGCTGAACTCGAAGCCCTGCAAGAAGCCCGAGTCTTGCTTGGTGGCGGCAGCGATGGCCTGGGCGAGGGAGACCAGCCCAGTAAGGACAGCGCCGTGGCGGCGACGGAAGCAGCTGACTTGCTCAATGGCATTGATACCAGCCCTGGCGGGGTGGCCGGCGGGGCCAAAGCGAGCGTCAGTAATGAGAGTCTAGAGGATACGCTGCGTGCATTCCACAAGGACAGCGAGAAGGAGGACATGCTGCGTGCATTTGACAAGGACAGCGAGAAGGAGGACGTTTTACAGCACACAGACCATAGCCATGTGTGGCAGAAGGAGCATGTCGAGGCTGACACTGATAACGACGAACCAAGCCCCGACTTTCTGGTATCGCATTCATAGATGGAATGAAAAAAAGAAAACCAACTTGGGCCGACGAGGTATATACGTGCAGTATTTGCTTGCCCGACTGTCATAACTTGCCCTCCTTTGCCAACTCGACTAGACGTTGGCGAATCTGAGTGCTCGATATTTTGTCGGCGAATGCAGCAGCAGAGCCGCCACCACTATTACTACTACTACTAGCAGCAGCGGCATCCAAGACGCCAACCTCGTAGACTTCCAACGGCTGCCAGCCCTTGTCCAAGCGCTTATCATTGACAGCAGCACCGCCAGCGCGGGTCTCTGCACTGACCACAATGGCGGTAATATGCTGGTCGGTAATGGTCGGCCCGAAGGGATCGGTGATAAGCGTGTAGTTGATGACCACGCCGGACTCGTCGGCAGACTGGCGGGCGAGCGCGGCCCTGGTCGTGGGCGGCAGCGGGGTATATGAGTAGCGTGTGATGCGCCCGTTGACGCCCGGGTTGTGCAGCTCGTCGATGCGGCGAATCCGGGCCACGACGTCGGCCGCGGGGGCGAAGCAGAGGATGCTCTCGACGAAGGCGGCCGTGCGTTCGACGCGCTGCGCCCACGGCTCCAGCACCGAAGCGTGCTTCTTGTTCACGAGCAGGTCTTGGTCCGTGATTCCGACGGTAATAGTGCGTGCCGGGTGTGCGGGCTGGGGCGAGGCTGGGAGCAGCGTTGCGGTTAACAGCAGTTTGTGGCCGATGTGCAGGTGGTCAAAGGTGCCGCCCACGGCCACGGATTTGTGAGTAGTGGCAGTGGTAGTTGTAGCAGCAGTAGTAGCAGCTCCAGTGGCGGTCGTGGTGGCACTGGGGGGTGCCGCCGTTGATGGCCCATGGCCCACAACCGTCACGTCGGGCTTCGTCTCATGCACTTGCTCAAAGGCGGCGGAGAAAGCGGTAGCTAAGGAGAGACCAGTCTCCGATCCAGGCACATAGACTGGCGTTGCGGGGATGAGCGAGCCGGCGAGTGTGGAGAGGTCCACGAGCGGGCCCGAGAGCGGGGTTGGTACTGCATTGGCGGAATCAGATGGCGGGTGGAGGAAGAAGACGCGGACGTCCAGCCCGCCGGGCAAGTCGAGGTCTATGCCCTGCTGGGCGGCAACAAGGCATACCAGCGAGTATGACTCACGGAGCAGACGCTCAAGAGGCGAGAACAGTTCAGTCCGTGGTAGAGACGGGTGGTAGGATGAGTCCAGGACCAAGCAGATGTCGAGCCGAGCGGTGTGCTTGGTGCTGCTGGGGAGAAGCTTGGGAAGGAGAGAGGTCAGGGTGGGGCCATATGCGGATGAGAAGGCAGAAGGGACCGGAGGGTCAGGAAGAGAGGGAAGAATGAGGACAGACTTGTTGGGCGCTGCCATGAATAGCCTTTTGTCGTTGTCGTGTCGTTGTCGTTGATGTCGTTGATATTGCCTGGGGTGGGGTTTTTACAACCAATCACTTCGGTGATCAGGCTGCGGGATGTTATGGCGTGGGTGTCTGCCTGCAATTCTCCTACACGAGGCCTGCAGATTCTTCCCTCGACGATTCCAATGGCTGCATTCCTATTTCCCTGGTCAATGATGTCGGGTTTGCCCTCTTTGGCAGCTAAGCGCTAGTCGGGCGCTAGTCGGGCGCTAGGCGCTGAGACTCGGAGCAGGGCGCTAGGCGGCAACACAAGGCAACTTTCGAAACACCGGCGGCTCCACTTGAGCGGGGCGGCTGGTGACTGGGCAGCAGCCGCGCCACAGACGGTACACACAAGAACAGCAGGCGCGGTCGACCTGTGATGCCCCACCGCCATCAGCGCCCATCGCTGTCTGAGTTGTATTGTGGCCTCAACGGCTACGGGATATTCAACGGGAGCAATGATGGCATGAGCATCCCCTACCGCTCCGCTGCCGCGCCGCCACTCGATGCAGGACCGCCGCCGAACTTCCACCCCTCTCAGCCAAGCCTCACCCTCTCGCAGCAACACTCATACACCCAGACTCACGCGCTGAATCCAGGCAGCAGTGCCATGGGCGACGTGCACCATTATGGTGCTCCGCCCTCATACGCCCCTAACCTGGCGCCTTCGACGCCGCACCAGAGCGCCACTGCCCACGCCAATTCGCTGCCCGGCACGCTTCAGCCAGGCCTGACGCCGCAGCGCCCACCGGGCCACCAGACTCTGCCCCAGATATCGACCCAGCTACATCCGCTACAGCAGCCGCATCAGCCGCAATCCTCCCTCTCCGCACGGTCCACGCTGAGCTCGGCCCACACCTATTCACGGTCCAGTCCCGGGAATATGATGGACACGCCTCACAAGTACAAGCCCTTCTCTGACACGGCCGAGCTGGCCAAGTATACGTCGGCCAGCAGCAGCAGCTACATACCTCAGACGCCGCAAGGCCCGCCATCGTATTCTCCGCTCGGCCTGGCCGATATCCGCCCGCGTGCCGAGACCGGCCTTTCGGACGTGCCGTTCAGTCCAAGCACCGCAGCGGAGCCGGAGCGGGTGCAATTGGCGAGCACCAGCAGCACCATTGCGCCGTGGCCCATCTATGCCGTTGACTGGTGCAAGTGGCGGCCTCGAAAGGCTGGGTCAGCCGGCAAGATCGCGCTGGGCAGCTATCTCGAGGACAACCACAACTACATCCAGGTGCTTGATGCAACTGTCTCGCAAACAACGGACGAAGCTGGCGACCGCGGCCTGGAATTCACCAAGACAGCCGAGGCCACTCACGCCTACCCAGTCACACGCATCCTGTGGGAGCCTCCGTCGTCCAACAAACAATCGACCGATCTCCTGGCCACGTCCGGCGACCACCTTCGGCTCTGGTCTCTGCCAGCCGAGTCGGCAGCTGGATATGGTGCCAACCTCAACCAAAAGTCAGCTGCACAGCCGCTTCAGAAGCTGTCGCCTCTGGCGCTGCTGTCCAACTCCAAGTCACCCGAGCACACAGCGCCCATCACGTCGTTGGACTGGAACGTAGTGCAGCCGTCACTGATCATCACATCGTCCATCGACACCACGTGCACCATATGGGACATTCCCACCCTGACGGCCAAGACGCAGCTGATCGCGCACGACAAGGAAGTGTACGACGTGCGCTTCTGCGCCAACAGCGTCGATGTCTTTGTATCGTGCGGTGCCGATGGCTCTGTGCGCATGTTCGACCTGCGCTCCCTCGAGCACTCGACCATCATCTACGAGCCGTCAGAGAAGACAGAAAAATCAGGTAAGATCTCTCCCCGACGCTCTTTCCTACCTAGTCTGGTCTCACCAGCTTACTCGGCTGCAGGCAGCCTGGCCTCATCACCTCCTTCCGCTTCGCCTACGAGGGGTGGCCAGGCCGCATCCGCACTGTCATACCCACCGCCTCTTCTTCGCATTGCCGCATCTCCCTTTGATGCCCACCTGTTGGCCACGTTTTCCTCCGACAGCAATCTGATCCGTGTGTTGGATGTGCGACAGCCTGGCCAGGCCTTGTTGGAGCTGCGTGGACACGGTGCGTCGGTCAACTGCATCGAGTGGTCGACCACACAGCGGGGCGTCCTGGCCAGCGGTGCCGACGACTGCCTTGTTCTGCTCTGGGATCTGGTCAACTCGACCGCTGCTGCGCCGTCTTCCACCATTTCGGCCACGGGGAGCCAAGCGGCTGCCTCAGGCCCAGCCAGCGCTGTTGCTGGACCAGGATCCGCACAAGAGCGCCGGCCTAGTGCAGTGTGGGAATGTGGCTATGAAGTCTCCAACCTGTCCTGGGCTCCCAGCTGGGCTGGTGGCCAACAATCCAATGGAGGCATCAGCACCCTAGGTGTGTGTGGAGGCAGGTCATTTTGGGCTGTGCAGCTGTAGGAGACCTCCGTTGTTTCACTCCCCCCACACCTGCATATCCTTGGAAGTTTCAAATCTGAAACTCGCGACTTCCTGCACAATGCCAATCTTCACCAAGCACGTGATATGACATAATGGGACTTGCACAGACCTCGAACAAAAAAAGGTGACTTGCATACACTGTGACAATAATGGTCTTCTGCTTCCTTGTTGACTATCATCTAATTGCAACACATGTATCCGCCTAAGAATAGACCATGGCTACTATCGCCTCGCCCTTGCCTCTGTCGATCGAACCGGGCCTCGGCCGCGTCTACACCCAAGTGAAATCATCCTCCTCCTCGTCCATGGACCATGGCGGTCGCACCGCTCCCTCGCTTCTGCGCCACTGCCTCTTGCACCGTGTCTCCCCCGACCAAGTGGTCCATCTGCTGCTGCAGAAGAAAGAGCAGGAGCTGAAAGCGGCCGGCAGTCGCACCTCTCTCCTCCGCACCCTCCTCCACGCCCGCCAATGCGTATGCGCTCCCGGCGATCCATTACCGCCCCGCTACCTCGAAGCCCTTCTGCTTGCCCAAGTCGTCTCCTTTTCTGATGCCTTGGTTGTCTTGATCGCGCGCTGGAACGCTGCCTTGCCCCGGCGCGTGCCTGCGTCTGACATCAACAGTCTGCAGGAGATCACCATTGCCCTGCTCTCCCCGCGCCTCGTCCTCTCCGCCACCGAGACCGGCCAGTGCCTGCTCCTGTCTTCCAGGTGGCTGATTGCCATTGCTCGCTGCATAAACAACGACCCCAATGGCGTCGATACCTCCGTCAATCAGCTGTCTGAAGCGTGTGCCGGCTTGCTCGCAACACTGTCCGCAACCAGCCCAGGAATTGCGCTGCTCTCAGAGACCAAGTCTTTGGAAAATGGCAAGGACAAGGCAGCCAAGATCATCGATGCGGTTGGCCACGCCGTCGAACTGGCCATCAGCCTGTTCCCAGCCATATCGGCTCAGTTGATGGAGCGCCTGGGCGTGATTCAGAAGCACATTGCTCTGCTCAGCCAGAGCGCTGACCAGGCCGACGCATCGCACCATCCAGATCTTCAGGCCCTGCACTTCCAGGCCGGCATCCCCGAGCCACAAATGGTGGGCTCGCGCGCCGCCACCGTGCTCTACCTCGAGGCGATGCTCTTCACCGGCAAGACAATCGACCACACCACCCTCTTCAACTTCCTCGAGGGACGCCACTGCCAAAACTACCATGCCATCTTCCTCGACCTGCTTTTTGCTTCCTTCTACATCCTCAACAAGTCCAGTGGCCTCGGTCAGCCCTTGTTTGACCACACCCAGCTTTTCATCCGCAACAAGCTACCCCTACTCCTCTCCTCTATTGCCTCCAACCCGTTCGCCACCTTCACACCCGAACAGGTCATGTTGGAAGTCTGGCCAGACCTGTCCTCCGGCCTGGTGTCGGCGGCCGACCTGCAGCCTTGCCTCGGCCGCTTTCTTCATGTCTGCACGCTGACCGGCGTCATCACCGAGGCCAAGAGGGACGAGCTCGTTCATGACAGTGCCGCCATCGCAGCCATGTCAAAGACGCTACAGACCAAGGACGACGTGGTGGCCCAGGTCAACAATGGACACACTCGGCCCACTCAGCTTGTTAACCTGCTTACTCAGACAGACGGCAGTGCCGCTGCTGTGGCCCAAGCCATCGTCGAGATCATCTTGACCTACTGCCAGAACAAGGAGACGCACCATTTGCGGGATCTGGCTCATGCAATCATACGCAAACCCGAGGCCGTCAATGCGCTGTCCCTGTTCATCCGGCCCTCATATTGGCTCTCGCCACTTTGCTCCCTTTTGGACGAGTGGCGGTGGGATGAGATCCAAGGTAGGCGCGGCACCAGCTCACCCTTGTCTATCTTGCTGACAACCTAGGTGAATCCCAGCCCTTGTACGATGAATTCGGGGCCATCCTGTTGCTTTTGCTCCTGGCCCGAACTCGTCTATCCTTGACCAAGTCTGACATGGGCATCACAAACTCGACTGGCTTCGTTTCCAGGTACCTGGACCATCAGGGCACCGAGATGGCACTGCCAGACTTGTCGCAACAGTGCCAGAACCACCTGGGCGAGTGGATCAATGCGCTCTACGTGCTTGAGAGCCTCAACGACGAGCTCACCACTTCCTGTAGTCCCCAAGACTTCTACCTATTTCTTCCCACGCTCCTACGCCAAAGTCTGCTTGCCCTTCAGTGCAGCAAACTCAGCGCCGATAGCCTGAAGGGCGGCCTAGAGTTCCTGCTTGAGCCATTCCTGCTCCCTTCCCTCGTCTCGGCCATGTCGTGGATTCATGCGTGTGCCAATCCTGCTGCTGCCTCGTCGATCCTTCCCATCCTCACCAAGAGTCCGGAGAATGCCGATGCCAGAAGCATCCACCAGACGATCATGAGCATGACCAGGCAGGACTCTCTTGCCCACTTCGCCTTCCAACGCCCCGCTGCGTCTGCGAGCGTGGCCACGTTTTCAAGCCAGATTGCGTCGGCCATATTATCCAATATCGGCACAGAGGCCAACCTGGCAGCTAACTTCGATGGGCTCATTCAGAATTGTGGCGTCGATCTTGCCCTGCGCACTCTCTTTGACATCCTCATCCGCTTTTCCGGCACTGAACACTTCTTGACCAGCTTGGACCTTTGTTCGACCCTGGTCTGCGTGGTCGACCCCCAGATCCGTGACTTACTCAAGCTCAAGGCTGCAACCATCGGTCCGTTGCTGAAGAAGAGCCAGGCTCTCCTTGCCGAGGCAGTGGTGCATCTCCACCGTCGAGTCGAGGCCTACGCCAGCGTGCTGATGGTGCAAGACCTGGGCATTGACCAATTCGCGACGCTCCAGCTCAGCAATATCGAGGTTGTTGCTGCGGACATGGATGTACAGGCTGCGGCCACACAAGACGTACAGCCAAGTGTGGATCAATCCATGGATGACATCGACCAGGTGCTGAATGAATCTGCTGCACTGACCAACCTGGACCCATCCGATGCGTCCGGGTTGAACATTGATGACTTCTACGGCCTGCAAAATGAGATGGGTAACCTGGACGACTTGGACCTGGAGATGTTTTCATAGCAATCAGCTGACTGTATTTGTACCGTGCCATCTGCAAGGAAAAGCAACGTTGTCTTACTAAGCGCATAAGTTGATGCACCATCACGTGTCAAGGATGGGTGAGAAGTTAGGATCCTAGTTATCACATGGCCGAGTCTATCTGTAGGACCTGTTTTGTTCTTCCTTCTCCCTGGCAACGGCCGTGCGCGGCGGCAGCGGCAGCAGCAGCAGCAGTGGCGGCGGCGGCGGCGGCGGCGAGCTGAGACCATGTCTTCCCCCTTCGGCCTGGCCGGGAGGTGCCGCCCAGGGCGCAGCAGAGATTGGATGCACCCATGCAAGGTGTGTGTGTGGCCACACTGGCTAGCCCCATCCCAACACACCCTCAGGAAAGCTTGGGTGTTCGCCGTCTGCACCAGGTCTCCCGGCTCGTCCCCCGCTAGGCGCGCAGGCGCCTGTAAGCGCGGTTTGCCAAACAGAAATGTGACATGTTCCATCTGACTCTAAGCGACATCCAGGCTAAGCGACATTTGGCGACACCCTGGATGGGATGCAGGCAGCGACGGGATCAGGTCGGGCGGGTTACGGTAGCAAGCAAGCATGCTCATGCACCGCTTTGCTGGCACTCTCCGCTCCATCCCACTCAGCTTGCCGACCAGCCGGGGCCAAGTGGGCGGCTGTGTGAGGCCAGCGCAAGCGCCAGGCTTCAAATAGCCGCCGGGGTCCTTCCCTTTCGCACACAGCCAACGCTGTTTGGGGTGAGACAAAGCACCGGCAGGCGCTGATTCGCCCGTGGGCCTGACACCACTGCCGCCTGATCTGCTTGGCCGGAGACAGGCTAGGCCCGGTTGAGCCCCTAGGCCGGCTACGCAGCCCGGCCTGGACAAATCACACCGGGCCCTGGTCTTTCAACCCAGCGTGGGCTCGCTCGGGCGGCACGCGCCTACGACCTTTCCACCCAAGCGACCATCCAACTCTAACTCTCTTAACTATTTGCCGACTTGCCACCCTGCCAGTCGACCCTCGAATCTCTCTCTCTCCTTCCACTCCTTCCCTTTGGCCAGTTCTGCGGTCGCGGACGGATGTTCAAATAACCATCGCTTTGTGCTGTCCACGGTGCGCTGATTCCCGCTGTTGTATCACCCACCCCCGTTTGCTGGTTCCCGTCGTCCAGCTTCAAATCTCTGGGCCGCTTCCGCGCTCTTCTGCGCTTAACCACCCGCCCGATGACATAACCTACTCACTCGCTCCTTCCACCCACCACCAAAAGGGCGCCTGCCCCCCAGAGGAGGCAGCAAACCACGAACAACGACTGCGATTCCCCCCTCCCAACCTTCTTCCTCTCTCTCGTCTCACCTTTCCCCCGATTGCGCCTCTGGCCCTCTTCCGGACCCATCTTCTGACGCAATCCGAGCGCTTACTCTTGCTTTTGCAACCTGGATGCCGCCCAAATTAAGCGCCCACTGACGGCCGCGATCACCGCTCCGGGCCTACTATTTGTCTGCTGGTGCATACATCTTGACTGTGAAACTCTCCTTCGCTTGCACCCACCTTGGGACCGGGCCCCTGACGTCGTTTCTGAACATCAGCAACAATTTGACCTCGACCAGTGATACACCCAACTAAGCACCACGACTGACACTATCACCAACAAAGCACCACGACTGACTATCACCAACAAAGCACCACGGCTGACACTATCACCATTAACACCCCCCCCCCCCCCCCACCGCGCGCTGCCATTGCCTCTTCTTGCCCTCCGACCTGCCCAATCTCTACTAAGCCCAGGATGGCGGTAGAGATCGCCTCGCTCAACCACGGCCCTCGCAAAGGGTCGCCCTCGCCCCCAGATCACAACGGTACCTTCCATACCATTGTGGTCAAGACCACCGAAACAGCCACAGGTAGTTGCCCCCAAACTGTGTGAGCGTCCGTGGCTTTTGCGCGCTGACTTGGATGTAGACAGCTCGACATCCAGTGAGAGATCTTCTCCGAATGAAGAGGTCAATACTGCCACTTCTCACACCCCATCAAGCAACTTTCCGCCCGCAAATGGTGTTGGTTCGCCTCATAAGCGCAGGCGGTCCGACGACTCTAACGAAAGGGCCTCACCGCCGCGCCAATACGACTACACTCCGCCTCGGAGGACAGACCAGTCGCAACATATGGCTGACCGGGCGTTGCGCGTACTGGATCATGACCATGGCCCGGCCTACGCTGAAAATCCGCAACCGCGTCCTCCATCTGCGCACTGGAGCTCTCCCGAGTCTCATCCGCAGCCGCCATCGACGGCGAGTTCTCAACCCAACGGTGTGCATGAGCGGTCTTGGGACGCGCCGGCCTCGAAAAGTGCCCCGTCGTATGAACAGGACGTGAACGGCCAGGTGAAGAAGAGGAAACGCACGTTTGCAAATCGAACCAAGAGTGGCTGCATGACGTGCCGGCGCCGCAAGAAGAAGTGCGATGAGGGCCGGCCTGAATGTTAGTAGTGCAACCCAACAGTCTTTTTTGTCCTGCCAACAGCTGACCTCGGCACAGGCTATAATTGTTTGCGAGGCGGCTTCACTTGCGAAGGATACACGACCGCCAAGCCATCCGGCATGTGGGCTCTGTCTGGCCGCACGCCTGTGCCGCTGCAGTCAAAAGAAAGCCAGGGCGAGGCACAGGCAGGCGGACCGCATCCGAATCCATCACCTGACAGGCGGACTCCGTACGAAAATGGACAGACGAGACAGGCAAGTGATGACCATGAGCGGTCAAGCCATGCATACGCGACCGCGACAGAGCCCCGTGGTCGGCCACCTTACCCTGGCCAGCCATGGCCACCACAACAAAGCCAGACACATTATACAAACGAAAGCCTCCCTCCAGTCTCAGAAGCCGGTCACACGTCTCACACGAGCACGCCGGCGAGAGAGATGCCTCGACCGACGACACAGGGCAACAGAAGCCAAGCCGGCCCACCCCCAGCTTCTACCGCCTCTTACCCTCCACCCCAAGCGGCAGCACATCCTCCTCCACCACCTCCAGTTTCCCAATCTAGCCAGCCGTATTCTGCTGCCCACCCTGCCCCCCAGCCGGCAGTCTCGCATCCGCCGCCACCTCCGCCGTCCCAGTCGCCTTACTATCCACCCCAGCCTGACTACCGTGCTGCGTACGCCCCGCCCTCAACCTCGTCCGAGTACACGCGTGCGCAGACACACAGCCGGATGTCGTCGTCGGCCTACGATCCTAAGCGAGGAGTTTCAAAGTCCTTCTTTGGCGAAGATGTCGAGCGGTCGAAGATGAACCGACTGGTACAGTACAACAAGCTTGACCCAACGCTTGTTGACGACCGAAAGCGATGCAGGAAGGCACTGGCACGGTATAATGCGGCATGTGAGGCGGGAAGTGGCTTGGATGACGAACAGGCGCGTCGCATGCTTGAGAAGGTGTTTGACCCTCGCAGCGATGACAGCCATCACTTCAAGAGCATGCCTGACCGGCGCGGCACATTGAGTCACCGGGTCAGGATCGAGCCTCCCTTCCACTGCTCGTATGGGTACAACCTGGTGATGATGGATTCGGTCTACATTGGCGAGAACACCACAATTGACGACTCGGCGAAGGTGGAGATCGGTCCACGCACCTCGATCGGGGCCAATGTCAAGATAATCACCAGTATGCCGTGTGAGGATCTCATCGACCGCAAGGGCTCGCAGGGGTTGTGGATCGCCAAGGAAGTCTACATTGGGGCCGGCGTCATTATTGGCGACAACGCCATTATTTACCCGGACGTGCGCCTGGAGAATGGTGTGACTGTGCAACCTGGCGCCATCGTTCAGGAGAGCGCTCCTGAAAACGCAGTTCTCCGAGCCCCGGCCGCGTTCAGGCCGAGTCCGATGCAGTTTCCATGACTATGTGAGTGAACGAACCTTGATCCGACCACGCCCGACCGGATCCTTGTGTCCTTTTTCCTTTCTTTCACACAAGACTATCGAGTGAGCACGGCAGATGGGGGGGGGCATGGCGGAGATAATGCTAACGACGGTGACGATGTACACTTTCTTTTGCTTATGGACGACGACCCTGGGGGCCGTGTTGGTTATGAGGACGGGCCTAGATTCCTCGCAATCGAAAAAAATATACACACTAAACAAGCATGTCTGGTTGTGTGATATCCCGCTCCTTCATGTTAGTTAATCGAGGAATAAAAAAAGTACAGTACTGGCTACTGGACAGTCTTTTCCCCAACACTGGTTGGTTCCCAGGTCACACAACTAAGAGATTAAAATGTGTGATAGTCCATCCCATCACATAAGCCAATCTGCAAGCCCTTGCAAATCCCCTCTTGAACCTGCAAATCCCCTCTTGAACCTGCAAATCCCCTCTTGAACCTGCAAATCCCCCTCTTGAACCTGCAAATCCCCCTCTTGAACCTGCAAATCCCCCTCTTGAACCTGTCCACTGACAATGATTAAAAATAAAAAAGAAACCAAAAAGAGGGGATGTGATTCAAATTAATTTCTTTTTTTTTTGGAAGAGAATAGCTGGACTGAGATGTTGATGCTGAGCTTGTTGTGGCAGTACCCAGGATGTAGTCTACTACTACTACTACTCCCACTACGACTACTACTACAGCCAAAATATCCGAGTCTATCTATACCTTGGCTTAGATTCCTGGCTATGCTGTATATATGATGCCACAGTAAGGCAAGAAAAGACAATGGATGATGAATAATAATCAATCCATCATTGAGACAAATACACATACATCTGTTGCGTGTTTGTACTGACTAATAATCTAAACTCTAGAGTTATTTACGTTACTTACTCGGTACTATATTTACATGATGTAGTGTACCTTGTACTTTGGGTTTTTTTTTTTTCGCGAATGCTGTCCCCTTTGGGAGAAAAAAAGAACTTCTTCTTCTTCTTCTTCTTCTTCTAAACAAAAAAGAAAAGGAGAGAGATGCTGGAGCAACGGACATGTTTTGTAGAAGATCTTTTCTTTCTTTCTTTTTTTTTTTTTTTTTTTTTTTTTTTTTCCCTTTGGCATGTGCTAGGACCGTCCGGATAGGATATATATTAATCAATCAATCAATCAATCTGCTCGTGGAGCAAAGGAATAAATATCAAGATTCATCTGCAAAGATATCGGGTGTTTCTGTACGTATCCATATCAGTATATCCATTGCGTGCTCAACTGACGTTTCCACGACTACGACATCGTCGTACTCCGTATACAGTCGACACTACCAAACAGGCGCCCGTTGAAAAAAAAAAAAAAGAACCTAAGAAAAAGAAAAGAAAAGGAGCACGCGCGCCGTTGATGACAGGCCGCCGTTGGGCCATAGTGTAGTGTACAGTAGCAACACTACTAGTGGGGTATCAAAAACACGAAAAAAAAAAGGGAGCCTCGTCTTGGTGCCTTGGGGGCCAAGGGCCCTTGGCTGCTGCCGCCGCCGCCGCGCGACCAGTGCCGGTGCCGCCGAGCAAGAAAACGCCACCAGCGCCGTTGCCATCGTGTACGGCCGTACATGAGCCTTTACTACTATCGTCGTAGTTTGAAATTGATCCTCCTCTCGGGTGTGGAGGAGAGGGAAAGAGAACAAGGTTTGGCAAGATAAGCTTTGTGTTGGTTTGTTTTTTTTGGTGTCTCTTTTCGTTTTGGTTTTTTGTTTTATTTTGGCCCCCCCTTTTGGGCCCTGGGATAGACCTATCAAGTTTAGCTTAGCAGTAAATTAATACACTCCATACCTGGAATTTTAAGTGTGAGACGACGGCGGCAGCGCCACCCGCCTTGGCCGGGCTAGCTCCTCTGT
>QQSL01000135.1:0-28457 GCA_003693665.1 Chaetothyriales sp. CBS 134920 | reverse complement strand
CTCGTTTCTCTTGCGCTCTGTGTGTTCTAGCAGTTCTTTTTTATAGGTTATCTCTTACTTTATATATATATTTACATTCCTCTCCATATATACCTTGGTCTCGCCCAGTCACTCGCTATCTTGTATATTCAAGCCACCCTAATACTATCCGACCTGTTAGCACTCGTACAGCAGCAGCCACAACAGCAGCAGCAGCAGCAGCAACAATGAAGTTCTTCAGCGTCGTACCCTTCCTCGCCATCACCGTGTCGGCCCTACCCAATGGATGGGGACCTTGGGCCAAGTGGGGTGGTGGCCGCGGCGGCCCCCGTCCTCCGTTTGGCCTGCAAGAGGCTACCGGTCAGGAGCTGGTCACCCAGTTTGTCTCGCTGCTGACCAACTTTGACGCTGCTGTGGCCACGAACCTGCTCTCGTCTGTCTCGTTTGCAGACACCTCGGACAGCATCAACGGACTGGCCGGCATCCCTCTCGGCACCGTCACCTTCCCCTCGGCCCAGGCCTTCATCTACGGCCAAGGTGCGCAGCCGGCGATTGACGTCAATGTCACCGCCATCGAGACCATCACTCCCCAGGGTGTCATCACCTTCCGCTGGATCGGTCATGCCGGCAAGAAGACCTCGCCCCTGAGCGGCATCAACATTCTGCACGCCACCAACGACCCGGCCCAGGGCGGCGGTGACGGCAAGGGTGTTGACGGCTGGGTTCTCACTGCCGTCTTCAGCGAGTTCAACTCGGCCGAATGGGTCCGCCAGATCGGCGGCACCGTCACCCTGCCCTCATTCTAAGCGCGTCGGTCGATTGGTCGGCCGATTGGTCGGCCAGTTCAACATATACACAAAAGTCAGCAGCCACAAATAAGCGCATTTGACTTTGCCGCCAGCCTCCAGAGAGCCCAGAACATATCAGAGCAGGGAAGCTTATGCAAAACATTGGGGTCGACGAGTTTATCAGGCCGTGACTGGTGGCAAGTCGTTACAGACGCGGAGTGATAGTGATGATATACAGGGCCTTTTCTCTCGAAACTTTCGCAGGAACGTTTCTTTCCGCCCAACCAAAGTTTTTAATGACGCCAAAGGATTGCTTGCTTTTTTCTTCTCTCTTCTTCGCATGTGTATATACAAGCGATAGGGCATGGATTTGGATTGCCAGCAAAAACAATGAAGAATTCCAACACTGGTTTCTTTTTCGTCTTGCATAATTTCGTCGGGTTTGTTTCTGCAGCTCACTGGTCGTGACAACAAGCAATCAAGCCCTGCAGTTGTGTTATCGATTAATTGGTACCTGGTACAGTGGTACAAGGGAGGACCATGTCTAGTGGAAGGAACGTTTGCGGAGTAACTTCCCTTTTTTTTTTTTTCAACAGACAGCGGGCGCGGCAGGTGGTTGTTTTCGGGTTCAGGAAGGAAGGAAGCCGAAGCGAAGTGTCACATCACACACGAGTCAAAAAAGCTTGTTTTGTTTGCACCGAGCCTGCCAAAACCAACCCTCGGGATGATTTCATTCTGGCCACAATAATCATGTGAAGTTGCCAGGTTTATAGAGAGGAAGGGATTTGGTGCATGCCAGTGGAGGGGGGGTGCAATGCAGCCACACAGGGGGGAAAAGAGAAAGAGGGGAAAAAAAAAGGAGGCGAGATTGGCAATTTTATCACCAGCAGCCGATCACAAAGTTCCTGCTTGCCAGCACAGAGTTACGAGTACGTACTGTACATGTAGCATCAATCAGCTACACAAACTCCTAGTATAATACATGTACAATTTAATTAATTACACCCCCCCTTCTCATTAGCCTGCCTGCCCACTCCAACTCAAGGGCAACAAGGCGGCGCCGACGCCACTGCCCTGCTCGACGCCGCGCTCCTGCGCCAGCAGATTGTACGCACTGCTCGCATTCGCCGTGTCCATGACATCGACGCGGATGCCCAGGTCGGCGTTGAGATAGTCGCGCGTGGCGCGACTCAGCATCCACAGCCGCGCGCCCGTGCCGACCAGCAGCAGGTCTGGCTTTGGGTGCAGCACCGCCAGCAGCGAGAGTGCTTGCGGCGTCAGCGTGAGGGTTGATCGCTTGCGGTCGATTTGTAGAAACTCTTCTTTTTCTTCTTCTTCTTTTGCTTCTTCTTCTTCTTTTTTGGATTCTCCTCCTCCCTCTTTTCTGGATTCTCCTCCTTCTCCCTCTTTTCTCCCCTTGTGAGGACTCCAGGCAAATGCTTCACCCCCAACTAGCAGCACACCGTCGTGGTCGGTGATCTTGACGTCGTTGTTGAGATGGAAGCCGTCCTCGGTGCATGCGTCGATGCTGGTCGCGGGTATGGGCACGTTGAAGGATTGGAAAATGTCCAGTTTGGAAAAATCCGTCTGCGTGGATTCGGAGCTGGGTGGGCCGCGGTCGTGCGTTTTCGGCGCGTTGGGGTTGCTTGGCCGTCGTGCTGCTGGCCGAGGGCTGTGGAGCGGAGATCTTGTGCTCATGGTGCGCAGTATTGGTCCAGGAGCCCGTCTGCGTTGGTGGTGCAGCTCGTGGCCGCAGCTGAGCCAAGGCGCCGCCGCCCCTCTGGAGCTCGCGCTCATCAACGAGCTGGCAAAGGCGATTGCACGCAGGGCTTGGAGCGCCTGGGCTGAGGGTGCAGGGAGCAGAGGCATTGTGTAGCAGAATAATCACTGTGGTAGGGACAAGACAGGGACTGTAGTCAAACTTCAATTGGAGATGCGTCGGATACGAACTCCACCGACTTATCGCCGTCACTCCGAATCACTGTGTATTAACAAAGCCAATCACCAAACTGACGCTGGGCCAGTCACTCATCGTCTGCCACCAACCTGACGCTCGGTCGTAACAGTCTGCCATCAAACTGACGCTCGGTCGTCACAGTCTGCCAGCAAACTGACGCTCGGTCGTCACAGTCTGCCACCAACCTGACGCTCGGTCGTAACAGTCTGCCATCAAACTGACGCTCGGTCGTCACAGTCTGCCACCAACCTGACGCTCGCCTCATCGTCGCTTTGTAACAGTCTGCCACCAACCTGACGCTCGCCTCATCGTCGCTTTGTAACAGTCTGCCACCCATCGGCATCAACCTTCTTCGCCCGCTTAGTCGCACTCACGTTCGATCCAGCCGTCACACTGTACCCGCCAGTCTTGATCCCGTGCGCACTGCCACCCGTCTTGACAGTGGCCGTACTGGCCTTGATGCTGCTCGCGCCCGCACTAGGCTTGACATTGTTCACCTGGCCTGTGCCTCCTGGAAGGGCACGGTAGGGGACTTCTAGTCGCTCTCCACAGCCCCTCATGTCGCCAGCATGGATCTGTGTGATCAAGTTCATCGGCTTCTCGCAGGGATCATGTGAAAACGAAACCTGGACATCGCGGTAGGGTCCCTTCTGTCTGGCCTTGGCTCTGAATTGATCTCGCACACGCCGTGCATTTGCCGTCGAGGTGAAGACCACCGTCGCTACTCTCGTCAGTCATCTGTCCGTCTCACGCATCTCAAGCCAACAATACTCACCATTGCCTGTGTTGAAGAGCCAGATCAACTCAATGTTCTTGGCCCCGACCTCTTGCTCAATGTCTTGCTGGAATCTCTCCTGCGTCAAGCCGTGCCCAAACAGCTGAGACCGGACAAACGTCAAGCGGCGGCGCTCATAAACCGGGCTGGCCATGCGGCGAATTTCCTCGTCCTCGGGATATGGAAAGCCAGACAGGACCGTGCAGCGACCCCCAAACATGGAGACGCCCTCGCGCTGTTGATGGTAGTTCTCATCTTCAAACACGGCCCTCGCAGAGGAAGCGTGCTCGAATATCACACAGACTGCATCGTCCTCGGGAGAGTAGATCATGCTGAAGATAGGACCGTGACTCAGGACAGCCGTCACGTCCGAGAGAGGACGACTATCACCCCATGCAGAGATCCAGATCACACGCATGTCCTTGTCTGAGCCGTCGACAGTCGTGCCTTGGATCTCGCCCCCGCCCCCGCTCTCGCTGACCTGGTTCTTCACCCCATCCGAAGGGCCAAACTTGATCCATTTATTATTCTTGTCCACGACTCTCTTTGCAGCAATCGATGCCCAGCTGGGGCCCTTTCGATCAATTCTATCGTGGAGAAGAAGAGTTAGCCAGGATAGCAGATAGGCTGCCACACCTACTGGTGAAGGCTCATGAAGAACTTCCTCATGTCCCATGGCGCCGTGGCATCATTGAAGGCCTTGACAATGTCGACCGTCTTCATGGCAATTTCATTTGCTGCCTCATTCTCACTCTCGTGTCGCAGCTGGGCTCTTGTCAGCAACAAGCCAAACCACTTGCACCAGAGGAGGAAGGGGGCTTTACATGTTCCACCACCTGGTCAAGCTGGATAAGCACCTTGTGTATGACCACATTGGCGTCCTGGCTGGCCGTTGAAGAATCCATCGTGTCCTATGGTTTCCAAGTCAGGAATGACAACAGACTCATGTCTTGAAGGAGTTCCGCACCGGAATAGGGAGGTGAATGCAATTGATTGCGATTGATGGAATGGCTCAATAGACCTCCTATTGAGAAGAGTCAAGAGATCAATGGGACGCACCTCAAAATCCTCACTGAAAGTGCTGAATGTCAAGGACACAGGAGAACCAAGGGGTGAGTGAATTGTACAAGAGGAGGAGGAGGCTTCATATTGTGAGGTTGCCATGGTTGATACAGGCACAGGCTCGTTGCCTAGTGACCAAGTTGCTGCTTCTAGTTCTTTCTCAGGCCAATGTCACTGGCTGCTAGGCTGAAGGCTGTGTGTGATCAGGGCTGTAATTACAGTGTGAGAGAGGGAGTATGTGTGATGGTAGATTGCCCAAGAGCAGCACGCACAGCAAATGTAATTACAGAGTGAGAGAGGGAGTACAGCAAAGGCCCAGGAATGGCAGGCACACCCATCCTTTGTTCTTTCCATAAAGATGAATGATGAAATGCAAAGATGAAATGCAAAGATGAAATGCAAAGATGAAATGCAATGAAAGATGAAAGATGCAAAGCACAACCAAGTATGGCAAGTTACTCATGCACAATGATCATAATAATAACAAATGTGCGACTATTATATTGGAATAACAGAGACATGCCGCCCTGACATTACTGTCTTATATCCAATGCCCACATACGGTCCTGGACACCTGCATAAGCAGACACAGCAAAATACGACGGATCAGAATTCGCAATGAAGTTGTCGTTGTCGTTGCCGTTGCCGTTGTCGTTGTCGTTGCCATTGCCATTGTCGTTGCCATTGCCGTTGCCGTCCTTATCTCACCAAGCCCAGGCGCCTGCCCAACTCCCGACGCAAAGCCTTTTTGGCATCCTCTGTCCTCATTACAGCGTCTTTGTTTTCCTGTGCCCGTCGCAGCAGATACTTCATACACTCTGACATTGTTCCCCACACCAGATACTTGTATGCCTGGGGGATGTCCTTGTTGGCACCACCGCTGGCCTTGGCCTCGTTGGCTGCCTGCACCAGCTCGCAGCTCACGTTGTCGGCCATGCCCATCAACTGTCCATAGCCCATCCGGATTCGAGGCGCCCCGCTGGCGGCCTGCTCGTCTCGGAGCTGCTGGGCCAGGCGCACGCTTTCTGCGTTGTGGCTGGCTAGCACGAGGTTGACCCGCGGGAAGCTGCCGGAGGATCCAGGCGCCGGCTTGACAACGTCATTGAACTTCTGCTCCATTATTGCCTCGGCCAGGCCGTTGTAGCATTTGTGCGTGCCCTCGATCGTGTCCCAGAAGAGCTCCCTCGGGTCGGATCCGAGATAGGCTCCTCGAACGAGCTTGACACCCAGGATGAAGTTGTCTCGTCGGGCAATCTCGAGGTGCTCGGCCAACAAGCCCGGCGCACTCTTGCGGTAGGCCTGGTAAGTGCCGAAGACCAGGGCTTTGCTGCCTCTGTTGTACTTCTCGGCAAAGTATAGGGTCCATCTGTCGATCCCATCCTGGATCGAGGCCTGTTCGGCGTCAAACAGCAGGCCGACACCCCGTGCCTGTGCCTTGCGGCAGATTTCGTGCACCGCCTCCTCAAAGGCCGGAGCACACGGAATGTTATCTCTCAGGTGCTTCAGTGCCTGTCGTCCGGCGCCAGAGAACTTGAGAGCGATAAAGTCATCCTCGCTGGCCAATTCAATGGTTTCCAACGTGTTTTGCTTCCATTCCGAGATCTCCGTCTGGTTGATTTGGTCGAGGTATTCGCTGTCTGTTGACTTGTCCAGTGCATCCACGTCTTCCTGGGTCAGGACGACTTCTCTGGCATGCCCGAGAATGATGCCCTTATAGCCCATCTCTTTGAGACTGGCAATCGTTTGCCGGGTCTCCTGTGGTGTCTCTCCCGCACAGAATTGGGCATAGAAAGTACTCTTGAGCAGCAGCCGGAGCAAAGGGTTCACATCTGGGTTGAGAATGGGAGATTTGGCGTGCGCCAGGAAGGATAGTGCGGCAAGGGATGGCCGGAGAAGGAGGGGATAAGAGGACACGGCGTTGATCAGGTAGGAGCGGATCAGGGTCCCCAGCGGGAGAACTGACATGGCTGAGGGGCGAGACAGGGCGGCACCGCCATCCTCGCTGGGTGAGGAGGATACTCCGGTCGGAGGCGGAGGAGAAGGCGCGATGACGGCAGAGGAGACATTTCGACGAAGCTGGCTATTATGCCGCCGTTGCTGTGCTCGAAAGGGGGCCTCGGTCGGCTTGTCGGGGCAATACTGGACTGCTCTCACATTCGGCGGCGATAGTGTGAAGGGAAAGACAGGGTGAGATCTGATGGTGAGACGAGTCAGTGGGCGGAGGAGACAGGTCGTCCTCGTTTCCATCTTGGAAGTACACTCAACAGACAAGAGAAGGGAAAGCGAGCAGCATCAATGCGACGGGACAGCCGGCTTCTTATCTCACCTTCACCAGGCACAGGCGGCGGGTATCTGTCCCGCCACTGACACCACCCAAGGAGCTTATCCTTGATACCAAACCCAGGCAAAGGCAGTGAATGCCGCAGATAACCGCAGCGTGGGGTTTGGTTTGCAACTTGCCGCGCCCACTTTCGAGTCAGGCGGCATTGAAGGGCGCAGGCAAAAAAGCAGGCGGGTCCACCATGGAGATAAACGGCCGACAGACACAAGCAACTGCCCACATTTCATTTCCATTGGAATGTGCTCTCTCATCCGCAACAAAAGCATTTCAGAGGTTGAGAACACAAAGCATATCACTCGCAGCTTCTTCTGCTTCTTTCGCTTCTTTTGCTGTGCAGCGGAGTTAGCCGGAAGCCAGTTTCGCGGTGTGGGATGTCTGTCTATTCTCCCGCCAATCAAAGATGCAGTTTCTGCGTGCGGAAAAGAAAGCTTGGTTGATGATGTAAGGCCTGTACTCTAAATGCTAGTGGACACAGGCACGTGAATCTCGTATAATTGTATTTGCCCAAGCTGGGGGAAGGCGGGGCGAAGTGCTAATTTAGTTCCGAGCTTAGATAAACTTTAACCTTTTCTTTATTTTCAACCACGAGTTCAGGAAATTAACCTAACCTAGCTTGTTCATTTCACCATCCATCCATCCACCGACCAAACTACCCGCCATGGATTTCAAATCGCTCATGGCGGCACAGATATCAAAAGCCAAGTCCGTGCCGTCGACCACGACCCAATCCTCCCAGCCCAAGTTTGTGCGCCGAGCAGACATCGAAGCGGAGCGGCAAAAGGCCTATGTCGAGGAACAGGCTCGCCTCGAGGCCGAGCGGGAGGAAAGAGCAGCCAAGAAGCGGAAATTAGAAGAGGAAGAGGCAGACAGGATTGCTCAGCGCGAGGCCAAGCTGAAGAAGCTGTCCGAGGCTGCTAGGGCGCGGCGCGAGGCCGAGGAGCGAGAAGAGCGGCGCCGGCGGCGGGAACGGCTCGGTCTGCCTGAGGAAGATGACGACGATGACGACGACGACGACGACGACGGTGAAGATGGGGTAGGAGATGATGGCCATGTCATCCCCGACGATCAAGTGCGTGAAAAACTACGCGGGCTCAACGAGCCAGCTACGCTGTTTGGCGAGTCTCCTGCCGCACGGCTGGCTCGCTACCGGCAACGGCTGAGGAAAGCCAAGTCTTCATCTTCTTCTTCTTCTCCTGCTCCCACTACCGCTGTTGTCCGGTGGACCAAAGGCCCGATCCCGACGAAGCTGGAGCCAGTTGAAGAAAAGGACATGCTTCTTCCCGACGAGCTGCCGAAGCCGCCATTCACGGGCAACGGCAACGGCAACGGCAACGGCAACGGCAAGGCTCAGGAAACCGTGGCGCTGCTGTACCGGCAGATCGCGTCGTACCTGACGTTGCTGCTGACCGAGTGGTCGACGTCGCTGTCGCTGCGGGCGGCCGGGGTCAAGGAGTCGGCGTCCGGGCGGGCTGCCTACCAGTCGTACACTGCGGTCCTGCGCGACCTGACGCCCTTGTACCGCAAGCTCGAGGACCAGTCGCTGGATCCGGATCTGCTGCCACCGCTGTGTGAGATCATCTCGCATATCCAGAAGCGGCAGTATGTCAAGGCGAATGATGCCTATCTGCGTCTGAGTATTGGCAAGGCCGCCTGGCCAATTGGGGTTACCATGGTGGGTATCCATGAGCGGTCGGCGCGCGAGAAGCTGCATGAGAGCGACAAGCAGGCCCATATCATGTCGGATGAGGTGACCAGGAAGATGCTGCAGAGCCTGAAGCGCTGTATCAGCTTCGCCCAGACACGCTGGCCGCCTGACGATTTGGGCCAGTTGATGGGATGACGGGGATTTATGAGATGACGAAGAAACTGAATAGAATTCAACCCATAATGGCCTGGCCATAAGAACACTGGAAGAAACTGATAGAATTCAACCCATAATGGCCTGGCCATAATAACACTGGAAGAAACTGATAGAATTCAACCCATAATGGCCTGGCCATAATAACACTGTCTGTCAATGTGACTATCCCACAGTCCGAAACCGAAAGAAGCTCTATACGCCCCCTCACTCTAGGTGTACACATGGTGCAAAAACATCAAACATCACACATACCACCCATGGCTCTCCAACGCCTTGCTCCAAGCCGGAACATCAGACAACGCTAGGTTGAAAAAGCAGTCGTGTATCCTTCTATCATCTGCCCTCCCTGGCCCAGTTGCAACCAATTCGCTGGTTTTGGGTCCGAACCAGGGAGCAAGTCCGCTTGAACAAGTCATCGGGTACCGGTACCCAATGACTTTGCAGCAGTTCCAGTCTGACACCAACAAATCCATCTCTGTGATTGGTCCTTTATTTGTCCTGTATTTGTCATATGCAAGCCCGGGCTTTGGGCTGTATCCCTGCTCAGAAAGTGCTCCAGGCCCAGTCTTTGGGTACACTGTTGGCCACTTGCTCGGCTTGGGTGCGTCTCCCTCCCCCGCCTGAAATGACCCGTTGATGGCTGCCAGGTCCCGCCAGAGGGGTGGGAGGTCCACTATCGCTGCCGTCATCCTTGCTGTTGTGGCTGTTCTTGCGTTGAAGTGAGCGCATGGTTTCCCAACGACGATATTGGCGATGGCATACTTCGCATGCCCGTGACGGCGTACCATCTGGATGGAACTGGGCGTTCTGATCCAGTGGGATTGTGCGAGTGGCGTGTGTTGCGCAAAAGATATGACCACAGTGCCGACAGTGGTGCTTTCGCACAAACAGGTTGAAAGTTGTAGAGCAATGCGGCGAATCGCACTGTGGCGACGCCTGGTCCGGTTTCCAGTGATCATGCGTCGGAGGACCCGTGACCTCACCGAGTTCGAGCAGGTCTGTTGCCAGCGCTTCAAGGTCGAGTCCAGCTCGGGCCTGGGCCGCCAGCTCCTCATCACGGAGGCTGTCTATCGAGCCATGTTGACTCTTGGGAGGTGTCATCGGTGTTGAGAAGTGCTCGGTAGGTCTGAGCACTGCTGGCACATAGAGAGGCGACTTGAGCGGCCTGAGCTGCTTGAATGGGTTCGGGGCATGCTGCCGGACCTGCTCGTTCGATCGAGGTGAGGTTGGAGACACCGAAGAGGCGGGAGAGAGCTGTTGAGGCCAGAAGGCAGACTGCTGAAACTCCGGTATGGGATATGCCTGTGCCGGATAGTTTGTCGTCATTGTGGTCATTGTCTATAGGTCAGGCGCGCCGTCAAATGAGATTCACCTGCTTCTGCGGCGGCTGATCAACTTTATGCGATGGGGGCACAGGTGAGAGGCTGCCGACACGACACAAGTGAATGGTTGAATGTACTCGACCAAGTATTCTGGCAGAGTTCACAGTCCACAGACGGCAATGTCGATCAAGACTAAAAGCGGTGGTGGCGGGAACGAGCTTGTCAGAGCCACGACGACTGGTAGCTGATAGGGATGCAGCCACCAAACAGCCGGTTTACTGAGCGACTAGATCGCGGTGGAAAGGGCTGGGGGAAAATATGGAAGGCGGACTGGAGGATAAGCCAGATGGGAGTGGATGAATGGGAAGGACATGTAAGAGTAGTATTATTGGGGAAACGGGTGCTGCATGAACGGCGTCGAGCATGCGACAGTGGACAGTGGGGGGTTGCGGCACGAGTGGACAATCCACCAAGAGTGCGGCTAAATTCGGTGGGACTTGGTCGACTCGGGCAAGAGTTCATTGATAAGGGCCGGTTCAGCCAATGGCAGCCATTTGGATGACCGTTGCCCGCGGCCAAACAGGCAAGCGCAAAGGGGCGCTATCGGACCCCTGCCCCACGGAGATTTCCGCTCCCTTGTCCAGCTTTCGGCAACCAAGACCGACAGAGAGTGACATTCGTGGCTGTTGCCACCATTCCCACCACTGCAGACTTTTTTCTTTTTAATCAGAGACGTTGTATCCGTACGTGCAGAGAGTCAATTTGCCGCTGCATGCCGATCAGTCTTGTTTGCAGCTGCCTTTTCTTGACTCGAGCTGCTGCCTGTCGCCTTCAGTGTCAAACATGCACACGCCAGTGGAGCCGACCAACCGACTCGTGGCTTAGTCGATGACACTGCCAAGAAAGTGAAATCGCCTGTCCACTGCAACCAAAGCTCTGGTGTATACTGTACCACAGTAGATTAGCATGGACCTATCCTACCTCAGATTCACGACCCTGGGTAAAGTCCTGAAGGGGAACTTGAGTTCGGTAGGAGGTACCACAGTCAGGTGTTGGAACCAGACTATGCCATACTATACCAGACTATCTTCTCGGGATGGGATTTCCTGATTTGAGGCTCGGCTCGATTGCCTTATTCGTAGGGCGGCAGTGGATCTGACTCGTATTCTCAAGAAGAGAGGCCAGCGTGCCACTGACTGTGCAGCGCTGAAGAATAACATCACATCCAGCCCTATCGAGTCGGAACCACACCAGGGCGTTGTCTCAGAAGATCTGTCATCGGTTGGAAGAGCGGTCTCTTGTCGTCGCCAGATGCCCATTCTACCATTGTCTTCCACGAGATCCATTGCCAGCCCTCGCACCTGTCCGGCTCTCTGGTCTCGACCTTGGTCTCGTCTTCTTTCCTGATTGTGGCCACCATGAAGATGGTGACATAGTGCCTGTCTTGACCTTGTCCACGGAAGACACTGTTCGTCGCAGTCAGAAGTCGGAGGTTCAAGATGTCAATGCCCGCCTCTTCCAGTGCTTCTCGAGTTGCACACTCTTCAAACGTCTCGCCGAATTCGAGGTGACCGCCGACCAGGGCGTAGGTACCGCTGCCCAGAGACCCTTTGCGTCGGCCGATTAAGAATTCGTTGCTCGAGTTGAGGATGAACACGCCCACGCCGATGCGGGGTTGCGTGCTTGAGGAGGCCATGAGGGGGGAATCAGAACATTATTAATGCTCGCGCCAGTCTTCGAAATTGCGCAATACTGCCTGACAAGGGATTGACTCAACTTACCAGTCGACTGTACTGTGGTACACAGTACCAGTACGTTCTGAAGCTCAAACTTCGCACTAAGCGTCTTTGTCTTGGCGCCTTGCCCAGTTCTGACTAGCTCAATCGGATTTTCTGCCCAATAACACACACCGTGTTTGCTCTGTTTGCTCGATTGCCATGGTGTCACGTCGAACCCCGCCATTCAGCGAGACAAGTGTGGGCAGCAAGGAGCACGTCACTGGCAGACTTTTGGCATGGCTTATAAATGGAGGTTTGTAGTGAAGACGTTGCAAATTCAAGTGGGCTATATAAAGCTGCACCAGCGGACGTTTCCTACAAGGCACCTTCTGGCTGCACCTCCTCTGTCCTATTCTTCCCAGACTCCAGCATCAAGAAGACGATCCACAATGGCAGACAAGTTGTACATTGCAGAGACTCCGGAGAGTGTGTCTTCGGCCAAGGGCCTCCACCTCGTCACGCAGAACACGCCCAATGGTCAAGCCACTCAGATTCTGCTGGAGGAGTTGGCTGACAAATATGGCACCGAATGGACTACGACGCTGATCGACATCAGCACCGATGAGCAAAAGAAAGAGTAAATTTGCCATGCCTCCCCTGCGTAGCAAGTAATACGAGGATTAATCTGCTTGTCCATAGATGGTTTCTACGCCTCAATCCCAATGGTCGAATTCCCGCGCTGGTTGACAACAACCAGTCACCTCCCTTCCCTGTGATCGAGAGTTCCGCCCAGCTCTTTTACTTGGTTGAAAACTACGACAAGGACCGAGCCTTTGGCTTCAAGGACCCGCTCGAGAATAATGAGGCACTTCAATGGGTGAGAAATAGGAACAGGATTGCCCTTTGTTCTCTTCTTCTTCGCCTGCTTACTAATTCATCCTTTGAATAGACCTTTTTCTGGCACGGCGGCGGAGCTCCCTACCAGGGGCAAGTCAGCCACTTCACCCGTGTAGCGCCCGAACATCTGCCCTATGCCATCAACCGGTTCCGCAATGAGGTCCTGCGTGTCTTCGGCGTCTTGGAGATCCGGCTCAGCGGCAAGTTCACCGGCGAGCCGCGCGACTACCTGGCCGGCAAGGGCAAGGGTAAGTATAGCGTGGCAGACATCAAGACCTGGCCGTGGGTCAAGAACTGGGAGAGAGGCGGCTTCGACAAGAAGCAGATCGAGGAAGAGTTCCCGAATGTGTTGAAGTGGATTGACCGCATCGCCGCCAGACCGACGGTAAAGATAGCCACTGGTGAGAAGTATGCCAAGAAGTAAGTTGCAAGCTTCAAGCATCGCTCTCTCGGGTCTCAAGCATCCTCTCTTGTGTCTCAAGCATCGCTCTCTCGGGTCTCAAGCATCCTCTCTTGTGTCTCAAGCATCCTCTCTTGTGTCTCAAGCATCGCTCTCTCGGGTCTCAAGCATCCTCTCTTGTGTCTCAAGCATCGCTCTCTCGGGTCTCAAGCATCCTCTCTTGTGTCTCAAGCATCCTCTCTTGTGGGTCATGTCTTGAGTGGTACCTGCTGTCGGCACAAGTCAAATAAGAATCTCTTTGCCACATCACCGCATTCCGCTAATGAATTGTAACCGTCGCCTAGGTCGAAGATCTGATGGATAACACCGTAAATGATCCAATTCCTTAGTCGTAGCTCAATCGACTCTGCAAAAACACCTCCAGCGCCACGCTAAATTCTGCCCCAAGACTGTTTGGGTGTCAAAGCCAACTCAATGTCCACAAGGCTGGCAGGTTCGGATTCCGTGTCTGCCAATCTGCCAATATGTCCGGCACTCTCTCATCGAAACTCATCCTTGCCTTGCCGTTTCCGCTGAGCCAGCCCCCGCTTCCGTGGATGTCCCGCTCTTGGTTAGCGGCCTCGTTCAGCATATCTGCCAATTCAAGAATAGCTCTCCCGCCTACCAGGGCTTCTTCATGGTTGTCGCGGATGTCGACGTTAAACACATGGACAGGTCGATTCAGGGGTGCCCCGCGGTCGAGAAGGTTGTCCAGAACTGCATCCCAACATCTCTCTTCGCACGTAAAGATAACGTCTACAACACCACCTTCTGCACCATCAGCACCCTTGTCACCACGTTTGAGTGGTTCGAGGCGCGGTTTGCCTACTATCCAGTCATGAAAACGCTCAGGGCCCCATTTAATGCCTTTATTCCGGTTCAGCATGTTAAGAATGCCATTGTTACGGTAAAGTCTTGCGTCCTGTGCCGCGAGCTCGTCGTGCATTGTGGCATACGACGTGTTGTTGAACGTGTACACTTGTGGCTGCGAGATCGACGGCCCAGGCAACCGAACGTAGGAGCCCGTGCCAAACGAGATTGTAGGGTACGCAGATGCCGAGGTGGATAGCCGGAGATGGGCTTCCATGCTGCGGTTGTTGTTGGAGGCACAGACCGTACAGAATTTGAGTTTATATGAGGGCTCTCTGTTGGTAGAACCGGGGTTGATCTGGCCGTCGATTGGGGGTCCAACCGCAGAATCGGAAGTAGTAACAGCATCAGTGGTGGCGGTGGTGGCAGGAATGACCGCGGCGGGAGGTGGTGCGGTGGGCGTGGTAGAACGAACGGGGGGTGGGCTCGGTGCAGCAGTTTCCTGGGGCGTCGCAGTGCGAGCCTGCAATCGAGCTTTGCGTGGATCGACAGACATTGTCCAAGGCAGCGACTGAAGGTATTCAGGCTGTAAGGTAGTATGACATGATAGGCAGAGTGCAGTATCACGGTCTCATCGCAGTCAGAGCAGTATCGTATCAGTACGTCATGTGCAGTCTGTCTAAACTTCCCAGGCCAAAAGGCAGTCAGTACTCTTTCTCACTCTGGGGAGGGGGGGTTAAGTTTCATCAAGGCGGTGAGGTCCTCAGATAATATATGCGTAATTTTTTGAGCTTCAACATGGGCAATTTAGACAGCTCCAATATGAAGAATCATCTCGGGGGACAGAGAGGCAGACAAGGATATGGACCGACTTACAAGGAATACACGGCGACCGAATGCTAGCCGAAGGAGCGCACTCTCTGGCGAGGTGTTGGATTGAAGATTGAGGGATCTCTCAGTGTCGAGGGACCGCGGAAGGATGGCGATCTCTGATTGATGGATGATTGATTCAGTGTTGGTGAAAAAGATGAAAAAGACCGCCCTCACAGACGTGGGCCACTAAGGATGGGGCCCTTTGCGCCTAGGCAGCGCCTAAGAGCCCCTAGCTCCGTTTCAGATTTAAGCCCGGTCGGCAAGTGCGACGGGCCTTCAATAATATTACAAGCTCACGAGTGCGCTCCTGCTCGGTTTCACCTCCCACTGCGGCTCTGTTTCAGGGCGCATAACATAAGCACGAGTGCAGCTGACCTCGTCGCCGCCGCCGTCCTCACCTCGCCGCCGCGGTGCCGAGGCGCCGGCCCATTTCCCTCGGCCGCGTTGCTGGGCAGCCCTGTCGAGCGTTTGTTTGGACCCGCGTGCGCTTTCATTCTCTACACATCTATTAATAGCAGCGGCCTCGACTTCCACCCTACCCCATCGCCACCTCACACCCTCCGTCCTCAGCCACCAGTCTTACGCCTCTTCCGCCTTTTTCCTTTCAGCGCCCCAGTCCGCTTTCTCTTGCCCTTTTCGATTTGCTGCTTGTGCGGCCCCTCTGCGCCGCAAGAGCCGGCTATCGCACATCGCCGAACGGGACCTGCAGCTGGCTGGCAACACTGGACCAAAAGAAAGAGACAGACAAATAGACAGTTACGCTGACCACACTCACCACCACTTGCAGTCATCTGGGCACAAAGAAAAGGGCCGATAGGCGGCCCACCACTTGGGACGAGTCCAGTGCGGCACGAACAGCGGACAGGGCAGGATGGCGGCGCTGACAGCATCTCCGCCCACAATGTCTCCTCTGCTCCCCTCTGCGACCTCGCACTCGTCTCTCCCTCCCCTGGTTACAACCACGTCGGGGCTACGGCGCACTAGCTCTCACCGGCCCGCATCATGGACTGCCCAGCGGGTGTCGTCGTACTCGGCGGCGTCCAAAGCGTCGCGCGCTCAAGAATCGAGACCGGTCTCGTATGTGTTTCCTCTATTTCATTCAAGCCTAGAGCACAGCCTGGTGCGCGATTTTGCCTACCCACCCACTCATCCAATGCATTACGGTCCTCCGCCTGCGTCCGACGTGTCGACACCGGTGAGCGAAAGCAGGAGGTTGTCAGATTCTGTAGGATCCAGCTGGGAAGATTCAAGAGGCAGCTGGTCCGGGGCACCGCCATGGATGTCAGATCCGCAGTCATACGACTCGCGCGACCAACTTCCGGCCATGTCCTTCAGCGACGATGGCCCACCATACAGCGAAGACGAAGACCTGCACTCGCCCATTGTGACAACATCGAGGAAGAAGCATCGGTCACCGGCTGGCGAGAGAGGCCGTTCTCCCGGTGCGGCTAGCGTTGACAGAGGCACGCTGGTGGGTTCGGATGAGCAGGATGGACCAGGCCGTGCAATCGAGACATATTCACGTCGCTACCCTGCGGAACCACTGCATAGAGATTCTAATTTCGCAAAGCCCCTAAATCGAGACCAGTCAGCGGGCGACTTGTCACAGAAAATCTATGAGGATGACCTGTCGGAGGATGAGGCGGCCAGATATTCCAAGGATTACTCCTTTACCATTGCGAGTCCGGACGAAGAAATGCACGGCAAGGCGGTAGCGCTGTTTGATTTCGAAAGCGAGCATCCCAACGAACTGGCCTTGAAAGAAGGCCAGATAATCTTAGTCTCATATCGACATGGCCAGGGCTGGCTGGTGGCCGAAGACCCTCGCACTGGCGAGAGCGGATTGGTACCGGAAGAATTTGTCCGTTTAGTGCGGCATATTGAGGGCGGCCTTAATGGGCTCAATTCTGTGACACTGGATGATAACGGCGACGGCCCCTTGAGCCCAATCTCTATCGACCCGGGATCCGCTGCCACACCCACGCCGGGCCAGCAGGAATTTCCACATCACGCTCCCAAGCTGAGTGGGGAGAAGCATCCACCGATGCAGTCGACTTTCAGCACGAGGCGGGAGGACTTTTTACCTGTTCGAGGAGATGACGAGAGAAGCCCGTCTGCGTCTGCCGTGCTCAGAGAGAGCAGCCAAGGGAGACAAGCCAGCCAAGGGAGACAAGCCAGCCAAGGGAGACAAGCCAGCCAAGGGAGACAAGCCAGCCAAGAGAGACAAGCCAGCCAAGGGAGACAAGCCAGCCAAGGGAGACAAGCCAGCCAAGAGAGACAAGCCAGCCAAGAGAGACAAGGCAACCAAGGATTGTGACACACTGAACTATCAGGCTGGCTCTCCTGCCCCCCTTTCTCTGTGACTTGCAGACCTCTTGTTCCACACTTGATGTGTGAATGAAATGATAATGATGATGAAAGCGATACCCGCCTCTCTCGAACCTGCTTTCTTCTGTCTTGTCCTCAATCTGTCACTACCCACATGCCTTGTATACTTGTAGTAATCACCTCTTTTTGGTAGAGATGCTTCCTGATTCTTTGGGCATTGTATTATTGTATTATTGTATGGACTTGAAATCATAACTTACTACTGCTATTGCTGGAATCATCTATCTTGTTCTGGTTCTTGATCTTGATCTTGTCATCATCTGGGAAAAGAGTGGCCCTGGGCCTGACCTCCAACCGGCGCGGGCCTTCGCGCTGGAACTTGGTCAGCACGACAAGGCTGTCGTCGCCTACGAGGCCGCTGCCCTCGAGTTCCGGGCCGGGCCGGTCCAGCTTGAGCGCGATCCTGCCATCCTCGTCATCCAACAGCGGGCTAAAGGCACCAATGGGCGAAATGTACTTGTGCGTCCAGGGCACGGGGGATTTGTCCGTGGTGATGAAGTCGTACAGTCGGCGACGGCGGGCGAGAATATCGGAGGCGGATGAAGAAGAAGAGGAAGAGGAAGGAGAGGTTAAATCAGGGTCAAGGAACTGGGAAATAAGGTGCAAGAGGAGGAACTGGGGCGGGAACAGGATGACATCGCCGGCCTGGGCGAGCCTGATCCACTCGCGGGCCGACTTGTACTCTGGGTGCATGGTCTCGATGCCGTCGCTGGTGGCGTGGATGCTGGGGTTGTCGGCCTCCTGCAGATGCACAAAGTAGATGTACATCTGGGTGGTGAAGCGTTTTGGCACGTTGGCCGGGGTGACCCAGTGGGTAAAGGGCACGAGGCCGTCGGTGTGCAGGATGGCCGAGGCCGACTGCTGGGCGAGCCAGTGCTGGAAGGTGAGCTGGTTGGCGTGGACGGCCTTGCGGCCGTGCAGGCGCGCGGCATCCGAGACCTGCAGCAGCGAGGTTGCCTGCTGCTGCTGCTGCTGCGGCGGCGGCGGCGGCGGCGGCGGCGGCGTGCTCTCCTTGGCCAGCAGGATGCCGGTTTCCTCAAACAGCTCGCGGATGGCGCCGATGCGGTACGGCAGGCTCTCGCGGTGCCGGTTGACGTCGGTGGGCGACGGCGGCAGCTCGCCGTCGGACGCGTCCAGGTTGCCGCCGGGGAAGACGTGGGCGGAGGGGAAGGCCGACGAGGTTTGCTTGCGGTGCAGCAGCAGCACCGTGTTGGTCGGCGAGATCAGGATCACGCTGGCCGACGGCGACGGCACCGACGGGTCCTTCTTGTCGGTGTAGGACCGCACCCGGGTCTGATTGCGAACCATGGTGGGTGGCCGTGGGCGTAGAGAAGACGCGGCCGAGCTGTGTAAGTAGGGCGCCGCCTCGATCGATGAGCGTGCAAACTGGGGTAGTTGTCGTCGTGCTCGACAGAAGGCAGTCTTCTTCATTGCATGGTAATACGTCTGGGATATCTATCTCATTGGAGACCAGTAAGCAGGACCAAGTGCTCCCCGCACCGCACTGCCTAGGCAGTCCTTTTGCACCCTCGGCACATATATATATATACGACTCGTATATATATATGTCGACCGTTACCACTTTTTCGCTGACTCATCCCCCGCCGCTTTGCTCTCCCACTAATGACTATTCAGTCGCTCCTTCCTCTCTTTCACGCTCCCCTTCTACTCCCTTCTGCTCTCCCACGGCTCTCGACAGCTCTGGCCCGCTCCTGCCGTGCGCCCCCACGTGCCGGTGAGGCTCCCGTTCGGGCTCCAGGCCATGCACAACACGAAAGGCTTCACTAATAAGCCTCACAAAAGGTCAGTCAACTGAAAACTTCTCCTTCTCTGCTTGAAACAGGTATCCTTCTGACATTAGGCTTCTACCAGGCCGACTTTCAAGGGTGGTCACTATGACAGTCGCTGCACAGGCAACAACTGTGACCAGCCTCTCAACATGGGGATGAAGAGGACCATAGACACACCAATGACACCTTATCACTCCCTCCCATATGTATCTGAGTAGATTGTTAATGATGCAGGATTGTAGAGCCATCCTAACCCATGACTAAAATACACACACATCAGGACTGTATATACAGCCAGCCCTGGATTTCCAAAGCCTTCAACTCCAAATGTAGAAAGAACAAAAGAATCTTGGCTATCATTGTTTTGCATTAACTCAGGTTAGACACCATCTTTCAGTCATGTCTTCATGTACAGCCCTGCTGTGTGGCTTAGATGTTGAGGATTTTGTTATCCCTCAATTCCAGAGACGGCGGTTTGTGGGGGTGTTTCAAGAGAATTGCTGGTATCCCAAATGTTGCCCTTGTTCCATATCAGGAAATCCCCTTGTATTGATGTCACGCTGAGGGACTTTACTGTTCACTAGAAGTTTGGGTGACGCATTGTTGAGCCGCTTGAGATCACCGACCGCAGGCTTGAGCGGTGGCGGCGCTTGAGGCCTCGGGCCAGAACTGCGTTGTTCTGAAGCTTGGGAGGCTTCTGGGGCACTTGCGTGGTCTGGTATTCGGCCAACTTGATGCCAAGGCGTGCTCATCCCTTCGCCGTTAAAGTATTTCACAAGCATCTGAGCCGCTGAAGCCCGTAGACCGGGGTCTTCCTGTGCCATCGGGCTGAGGAATTTATGTTGAGCGGCCGCAGCTCGAACGCATTTCAAAACATCTTCGTACCTAGCCAGCCTTGGGTGAAGACTTCCTGCCTGCGTCACGATACCAATCACGACAAAGAGGGACCAGACGTCCACTTTAGGAGACTGCTCATGTGTTCTGTACATTACTTCGGGCGCCATGTAGAGGGGAGAACCACATTGTGTTTTTGCAAGTTGTTGCTGATTGGCAAGGCCAAAATCAGCTAATTGGAAAAGGTAGTTGTCGTCGCCTGATGGGGTGTAGAGAATATTTTCGAGCTTGACGTCCCGATGGATCCAGCCTCGGAAGGCGAGATAATCTAGGGCCTCGAGCATTTCATGCCAGAGTCGCGTAATGACGGGATCACTAGTACGTACACTCGGAGTTTTCTCGAGCAAATCGCAGATGTTTCCCGGTTTGAGGCTCATGTAGATGTTGACAATGCCAGTGTCCCAACCTGACGAACCAAGGTATTCAACGATATTTTTCTGTACACATTGTGAGAATGTAATATCATAGCCAACATGTGAAGAACGTACATGAGAAATGCTGGAAAGAACTTTGACTTCACGTCGTAATAAGACCTCTTCGTTCGACACTGCAAACTCAACTCGGGGGGGCAATTCAATTTTCTTGACCGCGATGAAGCATCCTGAATCGCAGTCCACGGCTTTCCGTACTTCACCGAACGCGCCTTTTCCTAGTGGTCCAGCATCGATCGTTCGCTGGACAGCACCAATGGCAGGCGTGTGAAGCCGGGTGTTATACCAAGTGGGAAGATCTGTAGGCGTGTCCTCGACTGTTCGAGCCCAGCGAGGATTCTGTCCCCGTGCTTCTACTATCTGAGATTCTTTCTCTACTTCATACAGTGCGTCATCCACCTCCTTGAGCCATCTCAAGTAGAAGACAAATTGGTCCACTTTCTCGCCGCCAGCGCTGATTTGGTATTCCGTTTCCGGCTGCAAGACGAGCTGGCGGAAATTCCCGTCCGCCCTGAAGCCCTCTGGTTTTATTTTGGTGCTGTGAAGTCGGGACCGGTCCAGGAACATGATGTGACGGGATTCGGGATGGACCTCAAAAGAGAAGTGGACTTGGGAGATGCTTGACCCCGGCATCACCAGGTCAGCATTCTTTCCCACTTCCACTATCACCAGCGCACGAGGCCTCGCTGAGACATGGTAGCCGATCTCGAGACCGTATTCATCTTCCTCACCCGGTTTGGTAGCTTTGCAGAGAGATACGAATGGCTCGTTGTCCGGGTGAAGGAGCATCTGTTTGGCCCTGGGAGACGCCTTGTGCGGGACAAGGTGAAAGATCGTCTGGGAATGAGGAGTTTGGCGAGGCATCACGTCGCACATTCAACAAGAGAGACAAGACAGTGACTCGTTCGGAGGAAGGCACCTCAATCGATGGGATTGGTGATAAGGCGGGCGACTTGACACATTGGAAAAGGAATGGAGGCAGCCCCATATTTTGTGGCATGCAATGCTGAGGCTTCCCTAGAATCGATTGGACATCACCGCTTCGTTCGTCCTGTTTCCTCCCATTGGATGAACATGGAGGGCGTCCAACCTAAGCCGTTGCGTACATCACGTGATATATTGGAAACTCCTAAAGCCGGTGCACTTCAACCGCACCGATTCTCCCACCCCATACCTCAACCGCCACCATGCTTCATACTGTCTACGACATCAATCCGGCTCGCCTGAATTCGATCATGCCCAGTCTCCAGCAGATGGAGGACGATCCGGCCTTCCTTGAATACCGAGAGCGTCGTTTCGAACAAGATGACCCCCCACCGCCTTATTCGTCGTGCAGCACCACAAGAGGACCAACGCCAGACCCACTCCCGCAAATCCAGAACGACATTGATCTTGCCGAACTTCTTCGCCGGCCGTTGAGCGACCACGAGATCGACGTGATCCGAAGCACATTTAGGAACTACGACCCACGCCGCCGATACAATGACGAAGTGCGTCAAGAGAAAGAGCGGATCGATAGAGCATGGAGGAGACGGGATCAAAATTACGTTCCGCTCTATCGTGGACCTGACCTGATCGGGTGCCCAGGACAACAGAGGGAATACATCATGATCCGACATAGCATCAAAAAGCGATGGCAACGGCTGGGAGTCTGGGACCCCGAATGGGGAGTTCCAACTGGGGCATTGGGAGGGTTTGGGAAAGGTGATGGGCCTGGATTTTGGCCGTGGTGGGATTCACAAGATAGGGAAACGCCCGAAAGCCGTGCAATTCGACGATATCTTCAGAAGAAAGCCCACGGGAACGGGAGTCTCACGCTGCAGGCCCTAGAAGCCGACGGTACAGCTGAGGTCGCGGTAGACGATGATGAGTCCCTGATTACGAGCCGGCCTTGGTTCATGTGGGCACTGGAGGTTGCAGAGGAAGAGACGAGACTGTGGCGCAACCCAGAGAGACCGGAGACCTATATACCGGCACGGGCTAATGTGACAGCTCGGTGGAAAGAGAAGGGATGGTGGAAAGACAGCTGGAGTAACAATTTGCCCCAAGATTATGACTGGAGAGACTTGCCGGGATGGAAATGGAAACATGAGTCCCCGTCACCAGAACCTCCAGATCCGAACGACATGGAGTTCACCCCGTCCGAGGTTGATGCGCTGGAAGCGATACGCCCTCCTACACCGCCACCGCCACTGCCACCGCCACTGCCACCGAAGCCGTCGTCCCTCGAGAATCGACGTCCATCACCTGGCACTCATCCTGTCGAGTTTCTCTTCTGGCAAAGCAGGAACGCACCCCCTCCTGTGTCTGCACTGCCGAAGTTAACTCCTCCTACAGACGATGATGGTGATCACGAAGACAGCAGACCAGGAACTGCAGCAGAACTCATGAGCGAAGAGTCAGCACAGCGGTTGTTGGCGGACAATGCCGACATGGCCCCTCGCGCAGAACAGAGCCGATCCTCAACCCCTGCAGTGTCACGCAAGCAGCAGCGTCAGCCGACTACGCGTCATCCTCTGACACGTTCGAATGGCCGCACAACTTGTTCGACGGCCTGGGTCGACGTTTCATCTCCAGCTGCCCCAAAAACCAGGCAAGGCCGGAAGGCAGCTGGAGCTCCAAGCTCGTCTTCGAAGATCTCTAAGCCAACTCCAACCCGTCGCAGCCTTCGGGTCGCGGAAAGAGAAGGGCGCTCGAAAGCTATGAACAAAGACGATGTGACAGCGCAGCCGCAGCTGAACCAGCAGGTCAAGGAGACCTCAACGAGGACGACAAGAAGGCAGACGGGTCGCACCAAGGGAAGACATCCACCAATACCGTCGAAGCCACAAGGCGTTGCGAAACGGAAGGGCCGTTCACGACGTTTGAATGCTTGAAGGGGATATGTCCGGCCTTGTTCTTCGGGTGGCGACATAGTCTAGACATACCATTTGGGACCTTGAAAATAGGTGAGTTCGTTGGGACCCCAAGGGGTCAATAATGGGAGAGGGAAGTCAGATCCCAGGGGAGCAGAATATTAGCAAGGTAAATCATATATATAGGACTTATTTTTCAAACTATGTGCCCAAAATTGTCAGGCAAAATGTATGTGCGGCTTCCAGATTAGAATATTCTTGCTCAAAAACGCGCTCGAAGCACCTTTGAAACTCTGCAAACAGACGAAATCGCGCTTGTTGTTATCCCAGTGTGGTATCGCCAGTGTCGCTGCCAGGCGCGGCACCTCACTGACCCAGGCTGGCTCCTCTTCGTATTGGCGCTCTTGCGCCCGCCACTCCTCCAACATGTCAAAGGTGAAAATGGGCGGTGCATGACGAGGTAGGCCCAATCCGATCCTCTTGTTAAAGGCCTCGCAAAGAAGCGCGGGGATGCAGGCCAGGCAGGCGTATCGCTCCGGGTGCGAGTCGCAGGGGTCGGGGATGTCGCGGACGGCCCAGTCGGCGTGGTACCAGAATGCCTCGATCTCGTTTCGGATCTCAATATGCTGGTCGAGAAGGAGGTGCTCGTAGATGCGATAGAGCGCAGCCAGGGGGGTATCGGTATCGCGATTAACGCTACGCTTGCGGCTGCGGTCAAGAAGCGGGATCTCGTAGACCTCCCGGTTCGCGAGAAGGACTCGGGGAGCCGGGGGGAGGAGGCTAGGGGAGGCAGATGGATGCCGACGCCTGAGTAACTTGATGCTCACGCTCTTCCAGAGACGGGCGACGTGGAATATTTCCCAGTGCATTGTCGAATAGAAATTCTATTAAATCCTGTTGTAAGCGTGCAAGATTGACTTCTTGATTTAATCTTTTCTTCAGTCGAGAGAGAAACTCTTCTGGGGAGCAAGCTTTTGGTTATGATGTTAAATCAGACACCAATATATATATATATATTCCTTGAGCTTATTAAGCAGAAGAGGAGGTTGGCTGCCGTTGCTGGGTGTAAGCCTCTCTCTCTAGGCTGACTGCCATATACATAGCCTGACAGTCTTGAACGACTGGGTCCAGGCAGGATTGATAACAACGACAGATGCAGCGCAGTCGCTGTCGGGTGTCACTCAACTATTCTAGGAACCAGTAGCCCATCGTACTAGAGCTGAAGCGGGGAGAATGGCTCTAGTGATCATCATCGCAAATTGCTGCCATGATCTCCTCGGTCTGTTCGTCATAGGCTTTGCTGTATCCTGTTAGCACAGACTCTTTCTCAAAGACCAAGAACCTCTTACGCAGCATGGCGCATGTTGAATCGATATACCAGAGTCAGATTTTCAAGTTCTGTATCCCCTGTTGTTGTCTTCAGACTCTGTAGTAGAGCAGGACCAAATTGGCAGCTTGAGCAATAGCTGGCAAACTGTATTGACCACAGCTCAAAATAACGCGGGTAGAATCCAGCGGTCGCCCAGTCAATAAGGTATAACTGACCGTTGGTATCAATCATAAAGTTCCGGGGTGCCACGTCCATATGGCACAGACACAACTCCTGCCTGGCGAGAGAGACTGAGCGCCCAAAAAGAGCCAGCCGGTTGTTCAAGTAAGATTCAAGGTCATTGATGTTGTGGAACTCAGTCTCTGATGATTTCTCTGCATACAGGTAGCCATGTGCTAGCCCACCAGACACAGGCCCTGGCCGGGTGGTGCTAGATATGGAATGCAGTGCATCAAGAGCAGTAGCAATGCGGGAAATAATTCCAGGCTTGTTCCAGTTGTCCAGTTGTTGTAAATTGAGCCCGTTAATCTTCTCCATGACAAGGTAGCCGACTGAGGACCATCTTGACTCTGGTCTAGAGAAAAACCGGTAGACTTTGGGAATACGCAGGATTGTGTCACTAATACTCTCGTGGGCAAATTGTTGGGTGCGTGCTTCTTGTAGTCTGACACCGACTCCGAATTTGACCACGAGGCTGTCAGTGAGCGCAATCACTTTGGTTCCGCATTCCTCTGGACTAAGAAGGTGGGATCGATCGCTCTTGTAAACCTGGCAATACTCGACAATCTCGTCATCGGTGAGGCTGTGAGGGTCTATGGCTAGGGCACTGCTGTTAGGTGGTTTAACATCAAGCAGCGGGATGGAGCAAAGCATGGCATCAATAAGCCGAGGGTACTGCCACAGGGTATAAGCTCGATCTACTTACATGTGCATAACATGACTACTGCCTGTGTACTCGGTTGAGGATTGCAACAGCAGTGGTGAAGTGGGCAACATGCCTCTTTCCCGGAAGACAAGACGAGTCAACTAAATGCCTTAATTACTGTAAAAGATTACGTGTTTTGACTGAGGAAAGTCAGCCCCTGAAATGCCAAGAAATGATAAGCTAGTAGTCAGGTGTTTGCAATCAGATTGAGCAAGTACAACCAGTACTTTGAAGTCCGATTAGACTAGTTGAGCAAGTACTGGTTGAAAGTCCGATTGTAGACTAGTGTAGCTGCTGCTCTAAATTTAGAACATGTGGATCCCTTCAATATGGTTATATTGTATCGACCTCTCTGCATCTTCATTCCGTTTCAATGGCTGCTCCCCTTGCTACCTGGAAGCCTCCACAGCCCAGCGTGTGGCAACAATTCCGCCGCGAGCCCGCCGCTTTCCTCGCGCGCTGGCTTCATCGCTGTCGGCCTCGCCTTAGCATTTCACCACCAGCCGAAGCCTCCAACCCCATCACAGTTGTCTGCATCTCCGACACCCACCAGTCTCAGCCCACAGTGCCCGACGGCGATCTCCTCCTCCATGCCGGCGACCTGAGCAACTACGGCTCCTTCGAGGAGCTGCAAGCGCAGCTGGACTGGCTTGCGTCCCTGCCGCATCGACACAAGGTCCTTATCGCCGGGAACCATGACCGTCTCCTGGACCCGGAGTATGTGGCGAGGTTTCCAGACCGGATCTGCGAGACCGAGGGGCGATCGCGCGCCGACCTGGACTGGCATGATCTCGTCTACTTAAACTGCACATCCAGGACACTAGAGTTTGGCCACCGGAGGGTAAATATCTTTGGCTCCCCGTGGACGCCGCAGTTCGGGACCTTTGCATTCCAGTACCCGCCTATACGCGATGTCTGGACTGGCGCTGTGCCTCAGGGGACGGATATCGTGCTCACCCACGGCCCACCAAGGGGATACTTGGACCTCGGGGGGAAGGGCTGCCCGCACTTGTTGAGAGAGGTGGCCAAGACACGGCCACAAGCTGTGGTGTTTGGGCATATCCATGCAGGCCATGGACAGGAAGAAGCTGGGTTTCGTGGAGTCGACACTTGCTACCAGAGAGTCATGGCAGGTAATGGCGGGCTGGCAACTGTGTTTGCTATGGTGGCCTGGCTTCTAGGTGCATGGGTAATGAAGCTGCTGTATTCTGTCCTAGGCAAGGGAGACAATAGTTTGCCCAGGACAACAATGATTAATGCCTCACTTGTTGAGTCTGAGCCAGTGATTGTGCTGGTGATTTGAACACACACCTTGGAACAAGGTAAGGACAGCCTTTATCTGTCGCCATGAAGCTCACCTCCATATCAAACACTTGATTTGAGGATATACCCTGGTTAAACAATAGGATATTATACCTCATTAGGGAGGCGGTGCTTATAGTACTGTATGTGCCAAACTTCTGTCAGGGTCATCCATTGATTTGCTTGCTCATGCAGTAAACATGTCATAAGGGTCCAAATGCCCATCTAATTCATGGTCGTCTGCTTGCCGCATCTTGAGCTCGACAAAGCCTTCGAGCTTGTTTTGCTCTTCCAAGCTCAGAAGGCGAATGCGATCTTCAAGGGTTGTGAAATCTCCGTAGTACAACGGGTCAATGAATTTCCAGTAGATGTCATCAAACCCAAAGCTGGATGTAGCTGCAAGGCAGAACCAGAAGTGGCCATTGTCAAGTGATCGTGCCATCTTGGTGGAAAGGCGTTGGCCTTCTGAGATCCTGCCTCGGTCGATCATCTCGTCCTCTTCAAGCCGCAGTGCTTCAATGAACAGTCTGTAGCGCGGGATATATTGCTCCACAAAAGTGCCCAGATCACCGTCAGCCCAGTCATCTGGATGTGTCAGGAGCAGCCACGCGGGCGGACAGTATGTCAATTCCGCTGGGGCGGCATAGCAGTACTCCCAGTCAATCACACCACGGATACTCAGGTCTGTTGGGTCAACAACAACATTGCCGGGGCGGAGATCGTCACAGTATAACGGGAATGGGCCGTTGTTATACTCGGTCGAAAAGTCGCGGGCTATCTTAAGAAAGAGGTGTCGTGCCACATACTTCTTTCGACAATCTGCCTCGTCGTCAACAGCGTCGTTGCGCTGGGTCTGGAGATGGCTGATGTGGGCTTGGGCCAGAGCAGTGAAATACTCATTTGCCGTCGTAAAGGTGTGTTGAGGCAGTGCTTTTGGTGGATGGTTCCCACATGAGACCAGCTGGTTCATGTTCAAAGTCACCGCTCTCTTTGTTACGCACCAACTGCCAGATGAGTCTTGACCGACGGCTCCGATACTGGCAAATTGACACCTTGATAGCTCAAGCAAGACCGTGGCCATGCTGCGATACGCGCGAGAAAGAAGGGCAGGATCAATGTCTGGTCGTAGCAGAATCGCATCTTCAGGGTTCGATGGCGCCTTGAGACAGTCAGATAAGCGTGTGCCATCCACAAGGGACAAGACCATGTATGGACCGAAATCGCAGCTTTCAGCAGCGAGGAGCTTCGGGATGGGGATCGAGGTATGGCGAGAAATGTATGTCATCGCCAGACACTCATCCGTCGTCTTCTCGTAGCGAAACGCGCTCTTGCCTAGGATCGGGAACCGAATAATGCTATGAAGCCCTTTCAGCCGGTAGCAACAGTTGAAAGACCCCAGAGCGAGAAACTCATATTCGACCTCGACCCCAAGTTTCCTGCCAACATCTTGAATCAGCGCAGGCAAAGCCTTTTCCAATCGCTGCACCCAGGCAAGAGCCAAAAAGCGCGACTTGTTGTATTGTTTATCGTCGTGATACATCGCTTGTGCTCCTGAAGCAGTTGATAGAGGAGTATCGTTTAGCCGTTGTGCTATTATTGATACCCTGAGACAGGATGCACGAAGGTTCATTTATATAAGGAGTAAGGAGCACGAGAAGCGCCTGGAGGGCGCAGGCAAGACGCGAGGAACCCTGGTTGTTGGCTTCAAAACCGAGGAGAT
>QQSL01000134.1:0-29945 GCA_003693665.1 Chaetothyriales sp. CBS 134920 | reverse complement strand
GACTGCGCGGGGTTTTTCCGCTGAGTTCGGTCAAGTCTATATAGGCCATAGGCACACATAGACATTAATTAAATTATTATTATTATTATTATATATTAGGTTATGACTATGGTCAGTATCCATAGGGTCTTGGTTATTATCAATGTCTATAGGGTCTTGGATATCATCTATATCTATTTATATCCTAACTCCAGTGTCACTGCTATCTACTACTTTGATTAGCCCTGTTAGTTCTTACTGGTTATCCCCCTGCTACATAACCAGGCTGTAAGTCTAGCTGCTTAGATAGAGAAATCTATCCTTTGATACTCCTAGCTCACACTGACTGACTGCTGTCAGTGTAAGAGGGGTGAAGGAATCCTTGACTACTATAGCTCTGGCATTCACTAAGTCACCAGCTTACACTTGGATGCTCCACCTGATGCCTTGGCTGGCATACTCTATATAAGCAAAAACTACTGCCCTTATATATGCTATCATGGCCTCATAGCAAAGGTTGTGTTTCTGATAGGTAAGCGAAAGAGTTGTCAGCTGCTAGATATATTTATCACTTATCTTGATATTAGGCTCTATCCACACCACTGGGTTATACATCACACCCTAAATCTCATATATCTTCTTTCAATGCTTGTTGATTTACTTATACTTTTGTTAATATTGGGTAGCCTCATTCTGGACATGGTACTAGAGATCTTGGTTAATGTCCACATAACCCTGTAGCTGGTAGAACTATAGCTGGTTATCAATGAGAACTATAATCTTGCCCTGTCTTTCTCTCCCTTGATCCTATTTATACAGGACCTCTATTAGGATCTTGTATTGTTTAGCATTATCCTTGGCAAGTATGAGAGCCTGCTTGAGGTTGGTTATGTCTCTGTAGTAGGTAACTAGGGTATGCTAGGGATTAGCTCTTATAGACAGGCTATACTGACTCTCTATCTTTGTGATGGCTAAGGAGAGATTTGTCTTAGGTATGAACAAGATGTTTAAAGTTAAAGGTTGAAAGATGAAAAGTCTAAGTTTGGGTTCTTAAAGGGAAATGGGTTAGGTTGTGTTGAAGTGTTGACCCTGTGACTATGTGGCTGCAAGGGACTATGTAGTTACTAGGCAGCTATAGCAACTAAGAAAGGAGAGGAACACTCAATATCATTGATTTAGTGGGGTTAATAGGTTATGGGTGTTGGATCCTTGTGTCCTGTAGTTAGTGAGTTAGCATAGGAATAAGGCTGTAGCTTAGGGAAAGTGAATTCATCACTGAATATGGCTACTCTCAGGAGATAGTTTACCATGGGTAGGGCTGTCCCTTGCTATTGACTATATAGTCTAGGGAGTGAGGCTCTTCCAAGTTCTTTCTATAGCTAACTTAGCCTGTTGAACAGTGAACTCCTAGCTGAGGTTGATATAACTGTGTAGTGGCTTTTCCTTTGCTTCAGTCTTATGTGATTCTGTGGCATAGCCTTAGTGTTGTCCTTGGTCATTGCTGGAAAGTTTGTCTATAGAGACAATGATGGTCTAGCTATGATTATGTCAAAATCTCTCCCTCTCCTTGGTTCAACTCTTCAGTGCTGCAAGTTATTTTCTTTGCTATCACTCATTGATGCTTCAGACTCTTCTGCCTTATCTCCTGATAAGCTTGGTAATGTCTATGTTTGATCTGGTTGAGGTAGTTTACACAGGGAGTGGGTTTGATACACAGAGCTCTGTAGCTTGCACTATATAGATTAACCAGCTTAGTCTATAGGAGAGGTGGATATGATGCCTGCTTGACCCTGATAAACAGGAATAGCCTATATTTAACTATAACAGGATTATTTGCTATAGTGGCATACACTGTTGTTTTATTAGGCAATAAGCCTGTATAGGAGTGTTACTGCTGTGTTCCTCTTACACAGTGATTTCTCTTTGATAGGTTGTCTACAATTATCTAAGGGCCTTGTTTGATAAGTCTGTTTGTGATAGGGTGATAGGCTGGGACTGTATATCTCTAAGTTAGTGTTGTAAGACATATACCTTGGTTAATGAAGTCCCTTTTAGGAGCTTTGTGGTGCGGGGGTGTATTCATTATGAAAACTTGCCTGTTGACTTCCCTTTCAACCATTACTTTTCTTCAGTAATGGCCTTTTCTCTCTAGTTAAGTAAGTTACTGGGGACTGCCCTATTGGTTACTGCTGATACTATAGGCCTGTATTTTTAACCAACACTCTTGTGGAGGGTGTGGAGTCGCGGCCCTCCTTGTCAGTATATTCACACGCAGTTATTTCTTGATCTTGCCACATGAAACAGCAGCGGCTGTTGAAAGTGCTCTGCGCGCAGTACTGCTGCGCTATTCTTTGTAGATGCTTGTCTCTCTCAGCGGTATCTTCTGTGTTCTGATTGGCTACCCTGTTGCTTAGATAGCAGAATGTCCCCAAGGCCTCGAGAAAATAATGATATATCCTCCCTAACTCCATTAAGTCCATTATCTGACCTGGGGTTGGAAATGCCAACATGGGTAGAGCTTCCTTCACTGCATTTCACATGTTCTTGGTTTGTTGTTAGGGCTTATCCTCTCTTCTGCCCTTTGACAGTCAAGCAGGACTTGACTGGCCTTATCTAGTGTTCTCTTACTTGGATACTCTGTTCTGTATTTGGAATCTACTGATGTATATAATATCTCAGTGGATTTTTCCCTTTGACTTGGGTTCAGTATACATTGTGTTGCCTTGCCTATACCTTGATATACCCACTTTTCATTTCAGTATATATCTCATGCTTAGGACTAGATATGGGTTTGTTTCTCTCTCCGCTGGATAGCCATATACTAGCAATGACTATGTTATCTTGATCAGTATTTAACAGGACATTATGACTAGGTGTGCGCAGCTAGATATTGTATTGAATTCCCACGCCTAGCGCAGAAAAACATACAGTCAGCGATGTAACCAGGAACACAGGGTAGTCAATAGAGCAATGATTTATAGATTGTTTATCTAGAGTATCACACAGGAATGTATGAGGGTACAGCCTCCTTAACCAAGATATCCCGGCGCTGCGCAGGATAGACATGCTTAGCTTGGACTGTGGGGCCAGTAATATAGCTACCACTTGGATTGATTGTGGAAGACATTTGTATCTAAATATATATATAATAGTATAGTTAGTAACTAGGAAGGGCCTCCCCTCTTGAGGACCTTCTTGGTCTGATAGAAGTCAAGCAATACCCTACACTGTGATAGATAAATTCTGTTGTGTCCCCTGTCACTTATGTACTTCCTGCCTACAAAGCCCATCACTCCTGAGTACTCCCAATTCAAACCAAGTCCAGCAAGATCCCAATATCACTCCTATATACAGCAGTATATTGGGACCCCATTGCATGAAGTGAAGTAGGAAATTATAGACTAAAAGTTGGGAATTAGGAGCTAGATATCACAGACTCACAGGCTACCCAGAGCCACAGCTTTGACCACAGATAATCTTCAGCAGACCCACCCAAGTGATCATTTCCCAGCCTGGGTCCCAGAAATCATCACTCACCACTTTTCAGCCAATCAGAAGCAACATTGGGTGGGGATTTCTCAGAATAATTGTGTGGAAAATTGGAAGCAGTGGAACTGCGCCTTGGCACGCTTGACACGCTCGCCCCTTATAAGCCTCTGCTCGTGTGCCACAGCTCTTAGACTCTTTAGCCAATGTTCTGTTGTTTGTAGTGCTCTCTAATCGATCAAGTCTTGTCGTGCTGCAGTGCTCCTCCTTGCCTTGTCTTTGCCGCGTTGTGACACTAGAGTTGAGAATTGTGGGCAGGAGAGAAGAATTGTGGACTGGAAGGTCAGAATTATGGGCAGGAGAGAAGAATTGTGGACTGTAATGTGAGAATTATGGGCTAGGGAGGAGATTTATGGGCAGGAGGGATGAATTATAGACTGAAAGTGAGAATTATGGGCAGGAGAGAAGAATTGTAGACTGAAAGGTGAGAATTATGGGCAGAGAAGAAGAATTGTGGACTGGAATATGAGAATTATAGGTGAGAGGGGGGATTTATAGGTAGGAGGGATGAATTGTGGACTGAAAGGTGAGAATTGTGGGCAGAGGAGAAAAATTATAGACTGGAATGTGAGAATTATAGGTGAGAGAGAGGATTTATAGGCAGGAGAGATGAATTATAGACTGAAAGGTGAGAAGTGTGGGCATAGGAGAAAAATTGTAGACTAGAATATGAGAATTATGGGTGAGAGAGGGGATTTATAGGCAGGAGGGATGAATTATAGACTGAAAGGTGAGAATTGTGGGTAGAGGAGAAGAATTGTGGACTGGATAATGGATGTTTTAGAAAATGAATTCTTTAGACTTGGGGTTAGTGATTTATTGAGTTGGGATTAAGTGGAGTTCCCCAATAATCATTGGTTGATGTGGTGGAGTCATTCTGCTAGCTAAATGACAGTCCATATAGTTAGATGTTGGCAGGCTGTCTCTGTATCTGACTAGATCCAAGTCCTGTCATTTTGCCGCTCCATGTACTGTAGATAGTAATGGAAAACAACTCGAGACCTCTGCAATGATTGACAGCGGAGCCGCTGGCTTCGCTTTTGTCAACACCTTCTTCACATAAAAGCACACACTCCAACTTAAAAAGCTTCCCTGCCCTTATACCCTCACTGCCTTTGATAGCGAGGTCCCCTGCCACAGCCTTGTCACCTATACCACTGTGTTCTCCATTGCCTTTGGCCCCCACAGGGAAACAATCCACACCTAGGTAACCCACCTAAGGTAGCAGCCCATTATCCTTGGCCTCCCTTGGCTTCAACTCCACAACCCTGTGATTGATTGGGCCTAGAGCACCCTGACCTTCCAAGGCTCCTATTGCCTTGTGTGTTGCCTTTCCCTGTCTATCCCACTTATCCTCCAAGGAGATGTACCTCACTGGCCCAAGTCCATTTCCCAGCATATTTGTGCTGAAAGAGCCCTGACCCCCTGTGCTATAATGGCCACTGCCAATGACTTATGCCCTGCCTGCCCTGTCTCTCCGCATAATTATGCAGAGAATATAGACAACCCAGAACCTTAACTAGATATTGCCCTGATTAGGGGAGCTGCCTTTACCACTGCCTTGTAACACTCCAGCAAGGAGGAAGCTAGACACTTCTTAGTCAGAGACCTGGACTGTGCACTGATATCTATAGAAGCCAGCTTGCAACTCTCAGCTGTCAAAGAAGAGGAAACTCCTGACCTTACCTCCTGTGTGCCTATGGAGTACCACAATTTCCTTAACCTGTTCTTGTGCAAAGAGGCAGATATACTGCCCCCTTATCAGCCTTATAACTACAAGATCCCGCTGGTCAAAGGCAAGCAACCCCCCTTTAGTCCCCTCTATAGTATAACCCACAAGAAGCTCAAGGCCCTCCATGCTTAGCTAGATAAGAATCTAAAAAAGGGTTTCATCTAAGTAAGCACCTCACTTGCTGCCTTGCCCATCCTCTTTGTGAAGAAGAAGAATGGGTCTCTCCAGCTCTGTGTTGACTATTGTAGCTTAAACACCATAACTATCAAAAATCAGTATCTCATCCCTCTGATCAGTGAAACCTTGGCTAAGTTAGCCAAGGCCTAGTTCTTCTCTAGGTTTGACATGATCTCTGCCTTTAACTACCTCTAAATTACAGAAGGGGAGGAGTGGAAGACAGCCTTTTACATATGTCTCAGTCTCTATGAAACACTTATCATGCCTTTCAGTCTCAGCAGTGCCCCTAGTTCCTTCTAAATATTCATCAACAACACCCTCTGAGCCTATCTGGACAAGTTTGTCACGGCTTATCTAGACAATATCTTGGTCTTCAGCGAAACCTGAAAGGAGTATCACAAGCATGTCCAATGGGTATTTAAGCAGCTGTGGGGCACAGGCCTCCAGCTAGACATCAACAAGTCTGAGTTCCACATTACTGAAACTGAGTTCCTAGGTCTCATTGTCATATCCAAGGGTATTTGTATAGATCCTAAGAAGGTTGAGGCTATCTAGTCATAGGCAACTCCCTCTAACCTAAAGGATGTCCAAGCCTTTATTAGTTTCGTGAATTTCTACTAGCACTTCATCAAGGATTTCTCTACCCTGGCAGCACCCCTCTATACCCTTGTGAAGAAGGAGGTCAAGTTTCATTGGGGCCCGGCCCAGGAAGAGGCATTCCAAGCCATGAAGAAGGCCTTTATCTTGGCCCTGATCCTTGCCCACTTTGACCACAAGAAGCAGACTATACTGGAAATAGATAGTTCTGACTTTGTCTCTACTGGTGTCCTCTCTTAGTACAATGATCAAGGCCTCCTCTATCCTGTTGTCTACTTCTCAAAGAAGCTCACCCCAACAGAATGTAACTACAAGATATATGATAAGGAACTCCTGGCAATTGTCCACTGTCTTAAAGAATGGCACTCTAAGCTTGAAGATACAGCCCAAACAGTCCAAGTTGTCTCTGATCATTATAACCTGGAATATTTCATGTCAACTAAGCTCCTGAATCACTGACAGGCCCAGTGGTCTGAGTTCCTCTCCTAGTTCAATTTCAAGATCCAGTACCACCCTAGCAAGCTAGGCAGCAAACCCAATACCCTAACCTATTGCTCCCAGGATCTCCCCAAGGAAGGTGACCTGCGCCTCCTGCACCAGAGCTAAGTTGTCCTTAAGGCCTATAATCTCCCTAACCCACCTCTAGAATCAATCTCTCAAACAATTGTGCTAGAGAACAACATGATGGCTATACAGGGCAAGGAGGATGATAATATAGATATCAATACTGATGAGACCAACAAGCCCTTGGAAGACCTGATTACTAAAGCCTACCAGAATGACACCCTGCCCACTGACATCCTCCAAGCCCTAGCCAAGGGTGCCCCCCAACACTAGTAGGTCTCCCTAGGGAACTATGAGGAACACACTGGCAGGCTATACTATTAAGATCAACTCTGGATCCCCAAAGACAATGCCCTCCATGCCTAACTGCTCCGCAACCACCACAATGCCCTGATAGCAGGCCACCTGGGTAGCGCGAAGACCTATGAGCTACTGTAGTACCAGTTCTATTGGCCACACATGATCTTGGATATTAAGTGTTATATCTGTAACTGTCACCTCTGTCACTGTGCCAAGCCCTCCCAGGAACACTACCACAGTGTCCTCAAGCCTCTGTCTATACCCCAACACCCCTGGACTAACATCTCTGTGGACTTCATCTCTAGCCTCCCCCTCTCTAATGACTCTGATATGATCATGGTGGTAGTTGACTGACTCACCAAGATACACCACCTTATTGCTTGCCAAACTGAATGTTCAGCTGCCAAGACTGCCTGACTCTTCTGTGACCATGTGTGGAAACTCCATGGTCTCCCAGCCTCTATAATCTCTAACTGCGGCCCTCAATTTGTGTCTCGCTTCTAGAAGCACCTCTACCACTGCCTTGGTTCTAAGACCCTCCTCTCAATGTCTTACCATCCAGAAATAGATGGGCAGACAGAGAGGGTCAATACAATTGCTGAGTAATACCTACACTCCTACTACTCCTATCTCCAGGATAACTAAAAGGAGTGGCTAGCAACTATGGAGTTTGCTGTTAATAACCATACCTCTGAGACAACCATGGTGCCCCTATTCCTGGCTAACTATAGTTTCCTTCCCTGCCTTAACTCAATCCTAGCCACTACCCTAGGTAATACCCTGTTGTCAATTGCTGAAGGATTTGTTGAGAAAATGATGAAGATCCATGACCACCTGCAAGCTGAGATAACTGCTACCCAAGCCCAGTATACTGACACTGCTGATACCTCCTATTCCCCTGCCTTACACTACAAGCCTGGAGACCTGGTTTATCTTAATTCTAAGAATATCCACACAATCCACCCTCACAAGAAGCTTGATTAGAAAAACTTTGGCCCCTTTGAAGTCCTAGAGAGAGTTAGTGGCCATGCCTACCACCTCCAGCTGCCTGAGTTGATGTATATCCACAATGTGTTCTATGTGAATCTCCTCTAACCTACTGCCAATAACCCAATGCCCCTCCAGTACCAGGCCCTACCCCCACCAGTGGAGGTGGATGACCATGAGGAATATGAGGTCAAGGACCTCCTGGACCAGCGCCACTATGGACAGACTATGCAGTATCTTGTCAAGTAGAAGGGCTATAATAAGCTGACCTAGGAACCCTTTACTCATATCTCACACCTGCACTCCCTGCTTAAGACTCTGGCTAGCTAGTTAGCTCACAGAGCTTGCCCTTAAGGGGGGGGGTACTGTCACAGACTCACAGGCTATCCAGAGCTATAGGTAATCTTTAGCCATAGATAATCTTTAGCAGACCCACCCAAGTGATCAATTCCTGGCCTAGGTCCCAGAAATCATCACTCATAACCTCTGAGCCAATCAGAAGTGACATTGTATGGGAAATTAGAGGAACTCCGCCTTGGCACGCTTGGCACACTCGCCCTTATAAATCTCTGCTCGCGTGCCACAGCTCTTAGACTCTTTAGCCAATGTTCTGTTGTTCGTAGTGCTCTCTAATCAATCAAGTCTTGTCGTGCTGCAGTGCTCCTCCTTGTCTTGTCTTTGCCGCGTTGTGACAGCAGGCAGGGTGTGAGTCATTGGCAGCAGCCATCACAGCACAGGGGGTCAGGGCTTTTTCAGTATAAATGTGCTGGGAAATGGACTTAGACTGGTGAGGTGTATCTCCTTGGAAGATGAGCAGGACAGGCAGGGAGAGGCAATATACAAGGCAATAGGAGCCTTAGAAGGTCAGGGTGCTCTAAACCTAATCAATCACAGGGTTGTGGAGTTGAAGCCAAGGGAGACCAAGGATAATGGGCTGCTGCCCTAGGTAGGTCACCTAGGTATAGATTGTTTCCCTGTGGGGGCTAAAGGCAATGGAGAACATAGCAGTATAGGTGATGAGGCTGTGGCAGGGGACCTCACTATCAAAGGTAGTGAGGGTACAAGGGCAGGGAAGCTTTTCGAGTTGGAGCGTGTGCTTTTGCGTGAAGAAGGTGTCAACGAAAGCAAAGCCAGCAGCTCTGCTATCAATCATTGTAGAGGTCTTGAGTTGTTTTCTATTACTATCTACAGTATATGGAGTGACAAAATGATAGGACTTGGATCTAGTCAGATACAGAGACAGCCTGCCAACATCTTCTTCCAGGGGTCTCCAGGTATAACAGTGCCTAGAGACCTTCAGTTTTCCAACTTGGAGTTAGAGGCATTGTTGTCAAAGGGAGCCACTCTGGTGGCGGGCAGGGCAGCAGGGCAAGGGGAGCAATAGGCAGGGCAGTGTAGACAGTTCACCTGTAGATGCTTGGGAGAGCTACAGTAGTTGCATAGGTGATTGTTATGGCGATGTTTCTTCTCTGCCTCAGTAAGGTAGCTGTCAGCTGTACAGGTGACAGCAACAACACTGAGGTCTATAGGGTCCCTAGTGGTGGGGGCCAGAGCCAGGGTAAGGGCAGGAGTAGGGATAGAGACAGGAGCTAGGGTAGGGATAGGAGCAGAAGCACAAGGGCTGGGAGCAAAGGGATATGGAGCATCAGTGTGGCTGCAAGCAAAAGGAGACAGGGAAGCCTTGGTGGTGTGTTAACAGCTATCCAGACACTGGCAGTACTTAACCAGACTATTGAAGTCAGCTAGGTTAGATTCCAGGGTGAAGACAAGGGTAGACTTCAGCTTGTCACTGAGTCCTTCAAGCAGTACAGAGATCTTGGCAGTGTTGTTGAAATCAGAGTCAGCCGCAAGACACTGGAAGTCAGCCAGGAATTCATGGAATAGCTGGTTCTTTTAGTGGAGGCGCTGGAGGCTGCGCTGAGCAGTTCCATGGTAGTCTGGGTCACCATAGGCGCATTCCAAGATATCAGTGAACTCTTGGTAGGTCTTGAGTGTAAAACCAGTGGCAGTGACAAACAGGATGACCTAGGCCTGGGGAGCTAGGCCAAGACAACTGATGCTGTATATAATCTTCTTCTCTTCCAAGGGGAAATAGTCAGAATTGATGGTCAATTTAAGCTACATTTGCATAAGCCATCCCTGGAGGGCAGTATAGGCACTGTCAAACCACTCAGGGTCTAGATAGCTGGGTGACAGGCAGGGCCGGGAGGAGATAGAGGGCACATTGGCTGAAGCAAGGGATGAGGACAGGGGCACAGGCGTGGGTGTGGAGGCTGCAGCAGCTGTTTCTGCAGCTGCCTGCGCCTAGGTCTGGATATCAGTAAGGGACAAGCGGAGGGAGGAGTTCTCCTCCTACAGGGTTCAAATAGCAGCAGCTGATTGCTGCCCAGCCTCCCAGAGCTGCTGCATCTGCTGCTGCATCTCCCAGAGGACATAGGCAGTATCATTGATATCCATCCTACTGGATAGGCTTAGGGACTAGGTTAGTTAGGGACAATGATCATAGGCAAGGGCATGGACTGGCTGCAGTGTGTTGAATAGCCAACATAATGTCATAACACAGCAAAGGCAAGGCAAGGAGGAGCACTGCAGCGCGACAAGACTTGATTGATTAGAGAGCACTACAAACAACAGAATGTTAGCTAAAGAGTCTAAGAGCTATGGCACGCAAGCAGAGACTTATAAGGTACGAGTGTGCCAAGTGTACCAAGGCGCAGTTCCTCCAAATTCCCACACAATGTCACTTCTGATTGGCTCAGAGGTTATGAGTGATGATTTCCAGGACCTAGGCCAGGAATTGATCACTTGGGTGGGTCTGCTGAAGATTATCGGTGGCCGAAGATTGCCTGTGGCTCTGGATAGCCTGTGAGTCTGTGACACCTGAAGTGTGACACACAACCAGCAAGAGACCCTGCCTTGGACCAGCTCGCGCCCACTTTCGCTGGGCAAACCTGTACAACCCTTTCACAATAGGCTTGCCTTTAGTTCAGGGTCTTGGTTATCATGAAATATTCTAGGTTCTTATAATCTATGATAATCCTTATTAGGTGTTGGCAGCCCTCTAGCTTAGGATACCATTCTTCTAGGCAGCAGACAATTACCATTAGTTCCTTGTTATAGATCTTGTAGTTACATTCTATCAGGATATACTTTTTTGTGTAGAATATAACAAGACATAGGATATTCTAGTCATTAGCTTAGGACAAGATTCCTGCGCTTATAAAGTTAGATATATTAGTCTCTAGGACAGCAGGCTTATCCTAATCAAATAGGGTCAGGATTAGTTATTCTAGGAAGGCAGCCTTGATCTTATCAAAGGCTCTCTAACAGGCTTCAGACTTGTCACAGACTCACAGGCTATCCAGAGCCACAGGTAATCTTCGACCACGGGTAATCTTCAGCAGACCCACCCAAGTGATCATTTCCTGGCCTAGGTCCCGGAAATCATCACTCATGTGGAACTGCGCCTTGGCACGCTCGCCCCTTATAAGTCCCTACTCGCGTGCCACAGCTCTTAGGCTCTTTAGCCAATGTCCTGTCAGACTCATAGCTCCTTAATCAATCAAGTTCAAGACTCCAAGCTGCAGTGTTCTCCCTGTCCTACCCTCGCCATATGACATTATATTGGCTCTACACCACATCACAGCCGCGCCCTCGCCCTTGCTCTCGCCCTTGCCCCTGATCCTCCCTAACAGCCAAGTCCCTGCCTCAGCCTAGGTCATCTGCCAGGATGGACCCCCCAACCTACCCAACTGGCTGGGTGGTGCTCTATGAGCTGCAGCAACAGCTGCAGCAGCTCCAGGAAGCCAGCTAGCAGTCAGCTGCCGCTATTGCCTCTCTTCAAGAAGAGAATGTGTCCCTCTGATCAAACCTCAAAGCCTAGGCACAGGCAGCTGCTAATGCAGCTACTACAGCCTCCACGCCCTTATCCTTGTCCCCTGCCCCTGTCCCGGCCCCTGCTGATGTGTCCCCTACTGCTTCTTATCCTCACCTATCCCCAAGCTACCCTGACCCTGACAAGTTTAAGGGGTCCAGGGCCACCCTCCCTGGCTGGATCATGCAGATGAGGTTGAAGATCACCATCAATACTGACCATTTTCCCTCTGAGGAGAGGAAAATTATGTACAGCATCAGCTGTTTAGGCCCTGCCCCATAGGCCCAAGTCCTCCCCTATATCACTGATAAGGGTTTCTTCCTCAAGACCTATAGTGCCTTCATTGATGTCCTGAAGGGCGCTTATGATGACCCTGACTCCAAGGGGACCGCCCAACGCGGTCTCTATCATCTGCGGTAGAAGAACCGCCCCTTTCACAAGTTCTTCGCCAATTTCCAACGCCTTGCCACTGATTCTGGCTTCAACAACAAGGCTAAGGCCTCAGCCCTGATGGAAGGGCTGAGTGACAAGCTCAAGTCTACCCTGGTCTTTACCCAGGAATCAGACCTAGCTAGCTTCAAGGCACTGACAAGGTGTTGTCAATGCCTTGATAACCACTAATGTGCGGCGAAGGCAACCCTATCTCCCTTTGCCCGCAATCACACTGATGTCCCTTGCCCTCTTGTCCCTGGTCCCTGCCCTCTAGTCCTCACCCCTGTTCCTGCTGCTGCCCCTATTCCTGTCCTGGCCCCTGCTATAGAGGACCCTATAGACCTCAGCGCTGTTGTTATCACCTGGATAGCTGATGGCCACCTCACTGAGGCGGAGAAGAAACACTGTCGCGACAACTACTTATGCAACTACTGTGGTTCACCTAAGCATCTCCAAGGTAACTACCCTCATTGCCCTGCCTACTGTTCCCCCTATCCTGCCGCTCCACCTGCCACCAAGGTGGCCACCTACAACAATGGCTCTTCTGACTCTGAGTCAGAAAACTGAGTGTCTCCAGGCACTGTTGCACCTAGAGACCCCTAGAAGAAGATATTGACAGGTTGTCTCTGTACCTAACAGGATCCAAGTCCTGTCATTTCGCTGCTCTATATACTGTAGATAGTAATGGAAAACAACTTGAGACCTCTGTAATGATTGATAGCGGAGCCACTGGCTTCGCTTTCATTGACACCTTCTTTGTGCAAGAGCACACGCTCCAACTCGAAAAGCTCCCCTGCCCTTGTACCCTTACTGCCTTTAACGGCGAGGTCCCCTATCACAGCCTTGTCACCCATGCTGCTGTGCTCCCCATTGCCTTTGGCCTTCATAAGGAAACAATCCACGCCTAAGTGACCTACTTGGGGCAACAACCTATTATCCTTGGCTTTCCCTGGCTTCAGCTCCACAACCCTGCAATCAATTAGGCCTAAAGCACCTTGACCTTCCAAGACCCCCATTGCCTCATGTGCTGCCTCTCCCTGCCTATCCTGCTTGTCCTCCAGGGAACTGCACCTCATTGGCCCAAGTCCATTTCCCAGCACATTTACACAGAGAAAGCCTTGACACTCAACAGGGGAGGGGAGATTTACAATGGCGATCATAGATCCCCCCCTGGCCCTGCAACACCCACTGCCCATGACCTATGCCCTGCCTGCCCTGTTTCTCTGCATGAATGTGCAGAGAATACAGATAACCTGGAAACCCAACTGGACATCGCCCTGATTGGGGGAGCTACCTTTACCACTGCCTTGCGACATTTGAGTAAGGAGGAGGCCAGCCACTTCTTGGTCAGGGACCTGGACTGTGCTCTGGTATCCATGGAAGCCAGCTTGTAACTCTTGGCTGTCAAGGAGGAGGAAACTCCTGACCTTGCCTCCTGAGTGCCCCTGGAGTACCATGACTTCCTCAACCTGTTCTTGCGCAAGGAGGCAGACACACTCCCACCCCACTGGCTCTATAACCACAAGATCCCATTGATTGAGGGTAAGCAACCCCCCTTTGGCCCTCTGTATAGTATAACCCATGAGGAACTCAAGACTCTCTATGCCTAGCTAGATGACAACCTGAAAAAGGGTTTCATCTGTGCAAGCACCTTGTCTGCTGCCTTGCCCATCCTCTTTGTGAAGAAGAAGAATGGATCTCTCTGGCTCTGTGTTGACTACTGTGGCTTAAATGCTATAACAGTCAAAAATTGGTATCCTATCCCCTTGATCAGTGAAACCTTGGCTAAATTAGCCAAGGCCAGGTTCTTCTCTAGGTTTGATGTGATCTCTGCCTTTAATTACCTCTGAATTGTAGAAGGGGAGGAGTGGAAGACAGTATTCCACATATGTCTTGGTCTGTATGAAACACTTGTCATGCCCTTTGGCCTTAGTGGCGCCCCTGGTTCCTTCTAGATATTCATCAACGACACCCTCCAAGCCCACTTGGATGAATTTGTTACAGTCTACCTGGATGATATCTTGGTCTTCAGTGAAACCCAGAAGGAATATCGCAAGTATGTCTGATGGGTGTTTAAGTAGCTGTGAGGTGCAGGCCTCTAGCTGGATATCAATAAGTCTGAGTTCTATGTTACCAAAACTGAGTTCCTAGGCCTCATTGTCATGTCCCAAGGTATCCGCATAGACCCTAAGAAGGTTGAGGCTGTCTAGTCATGGGCAACCCCCTCTAACCTAAAGGATATCTAGGCCTTTATTAGCTTTGTGAACTTCTACCAACAGTTCATCAAGGACTTCTCTGCCCTGTCAGTACCCCTCCATGCCCTTGCCAAGAAGGAGGTCAAGTTCCACTGGGGCCCTGCCTAAGAAGATGTATTCCAGGCCATGAAGAAGGCCTTCATCTTGGCCCCTATCCTTGCCCACTTTGACCATGAGAAGCAGACTATACTGGAAACTGATAGCTCTGACTTTGTCTCTGCTGGTGTTCTCTCTTAGTATGATGACCAAGGTCTCCTCCACCCTGTTGCCTATTTCTTGAAGAAGCTTACCCTAACTGAATGTAACTATAAGATATATAACAAGGAACTCCTGGCAATTGTCTGCTGTCTTGAAGAATGGCGCCCCAAGCTTGAAGGTGTGGCCCAAACTATCCAAGTTGTCTCTGATCACTGTAACCTGGAGTATTTCATGTCAACCAAGCTCTTGAATTGCTGCTAAGCCTGATGGTCTGAGTTCCTCTCCTGGTTTAACTTCAAGATCCAGTACTACCCCGGCAAGCTAGGCAGTAAGCCTGATGTCCTGACCTGTTGCTCCTAGGACCTGCCCAAGGAGGGTGATCCACACCTCCTGCACCAGAGCTAAGTAGTACTCAAGGCCCATAATCTCCCCAACCCAATTTACAGCACAAATATACAGGAAATTGAAGAAGAGAACCCTAGCGCAGCTGCAGCAGAAGCCCCTAAACCACTGCCCCTAACTGCCCCAAGAGACCCTGCTGACAGCCTGGACACCCCGGACAAAGACCCTGCCCTGCCCCTGGAAGACCTGATCGCCCAAGCCTACTGGAATGACCCCCTGCCCTCAGAGATCCTCCAAGCCCTTGCCCAAGGAAGCCCAAGGCACCAGCATGTCTCCCTGGGAGACTGCGAAGAGTGTGCAGGCAGGCTGTACTACTGTGATTGACTCTGGATTCCTGAAGATAATGCCCTCTGTGCCCAGCTGTTCTATGATCACTATGACACCCTGATAGCAGGCCACCCGGGTAGTGTGAAGATCTATAAGCTACTGCAGCACCAGTTCTACTGGCCCTATATGCTCTCAGATGTTAAGCACTATATCCGAAACTATCACCTCTGTTACTAAGCCAAGCCCTCGCAAGAGTGTTATCACAGGGTCCTCAAGCCTCTGCTAGTGCCCTAATACCCCTGGACTGATATCTCTATGGACTTCATCTCTGGCCTCCCCCTCTCTGATAGCTCTGATGTGATCATGGTGGTAGTTGATTGACTCACCAAGATGCGCCATCTCATTGCTTGCTAAACCAAGTGTTCTGCTGCCGATACTGCCAGGCTGTTCTGTGACCATGTGTGGAAACTCCATGGTCTCCCAGTCTCTGTGATCTCTAACCGCAGCCCCCAGTTTGTGTCCCACTTCTGGAAGCACCTCTGCCACTGCCTTGGTTCTAACACCCTCCTCTCAATGTCCTACCATCCAGAAATGGATAGGTAGACAGAGAGGGTCAATGCAATTGTGGAGTAATACCTACGCTCCTACTGCTCCTACCTCCAGGATAACTAGAAGGAGTGGTTGGCAACTATAGAGTTTGCTGTCAACAACCATGCCTCTGAGACAACCACAGTCCCTCTATTCCTGGCTAATTATGGCTTCCTTCCCTACCTTAACTTAACCCCAGCCATTGTCCTAAGTGATACCCCATTAACAATTGCTGAGTTGTTTGTTGAGAAAATAACGAAGATCCACAACCACCTCTGAGCTGAGATGACCGCTGCCCAAGCCCGCTATACTGATGCTGCTGACGCCTCCTGATCCCCTGCCCTGCACTACAAGCCTGGAGACCTGGTCTACCTGAACTCCAAGAACATCCAGACAATCTGCCTCCGTAAGAAGCTTGACTGGAAGAACTTTGGCCCCTTTGTGATCACTGAGAAAGTGAGTGGACATGCTTATTGCCTCTAGCTCCCGGACTCTATGTATATCCACAATGTCTTCTATGTCAACCTCCTGTGACCTGCTGCTAATGACCTGATACCCCTGCAACACCAGGCCCCTCCCCCTCCAGTTGAAGTCAATGATCATGAAGAGTATGAAGTTGAAGATCTCCTGGACTAACACTGCTGTGGAAGGAGCACACAATACCTTGTCAAGTAGAAAGGGTATGACAAGCTAACCTGGGAACCCTTTGCTCATGTCTCGCACCTGCACCCCCTACTTGAGGCTCTGGCTAGCTGATTGGCTCGCAGAGCTTGCCCTTAAGGGGGGGGGTACTGTCACAGACTCACAGGCTATCCAGAGCCACAGGTAATCTTCGACCACAGGTAATCTTTGGCAGACCCACCTAAGTGATCATTTCCTAGCCTGGGTCCCGGAAATCATCACTCATGTGGAACTGCGCCTTGGCACGCTTGCCCCTTATAAGTCCCTGCTCGCGTGCCACAGCTCTTAGGCTCTTTAGCCAACGTCCTGTCGGACTCGTAGCTCCTTAATCGATCAAGTTCAAGACTCCAAGCTGCGGTGTTCTCCCTGTCCTGCCCTCGCCACGTGACAAGACTAAACAAATATGTCACAACGCGGCAAAGACAAGACAAGGAGGAGCACTGCAGCACGACAAGACTTGATCGATTAGAGAGCACTACGAACAACAGAACATTGGCTAAAGAGTCTAAGAGCTGTGGCACGCGAGCAGAGATTTATAAGGGCGAGTGTGCCAAGCGTGCCAAGGCGGAGTTCCTCCAATTTCCCACACAATGTCACTTCTGATTGGCTCAGAGGTCATGAGTGATGATTTCTGGGACCCAGGCCAGGAATTGATCACTTGGGTGGGTCTGCTAAAGATTATCTATGGCTGAAGATTGCCTGTGGCTCTGGATAGCCTGTGAGTCTATGATAGTACCCCCCCCCTTAAGGGCAAGCTCTATGAGCCAACCAGCTAGCCAGAGCCTCAAGCAGGGAGTACAGATGTGAGACATGAGTAAAGGGTTCCCAGGTCAGCTTATCATAGCCCTTCTACTTAACAAGATACTGCATGGTCTGTCCACAGTGACACTGATCCAGGAGGTCCTTGACCTTATATTCCTCATGGTCATCTACCTCCACTGGCAGGGGTGGGGCCTGGTACTGGAGAGGCATTGGGTCATTGGCAGTAGGTTAGAGGAGATTCACATAGAACACATTGTGGATATGCATTAACTCAGGCAGCTGGAGGCAGTAGGTATAGCCACTGACTCTCTCTAGGACTTCAAAGGGGCCAAAGTTTTTCTAATCAAGCTTCTTGTGAGGGCAGATTATATGGATATTCTTGGAATTGAGATAAACCAGGTCTCTAGGCTTGTAGTGTGGGGCAGGGGAATGGGAGGTATCAGCAGTGTTGGTATACTAGGCTTGGGTAGCAGTTATCTTGGCTTGCAGGTGGTCATGGATCTTCGTCATTTTCTCAACAAATCCTTCAGCAATTGACAATGGGGTGTTACCCAGGGCAGTGGCTGGGGTTGAGTCAAGGTGGGGAAGGAAACCATAGTTGGCCAGGAATAGAGGCACTGTAAGGGGGCGGCGGCAGACAGAGCAGGTTGGGTTGCAGAACAGTGTACTCAAGATACAGGAGGTGGTACGAAGGACCACAAAAGCTATGGACGGAAAAGCCAGATCATAATCTGGCGGACTTGGCAGACTTGGCAAAACAACAATCAAGCAAACAGAGCAAACAGACAGTTCGGGTCCAGCCCCGTAACAGGCACCATGGTTATCTCAGAGGCATGGTTATTAGCAGCAAACTCTGTAGTTGCCAGCCACTCCTTCTAGTTATCCTGGAGATAGGAGTAGTAGGAGTGTAGGTATTACTCAGCAATTGTATTAACCCTCTCTGTCTGCCTATCTATTTCTGGATAATAGGACATTGAGAGGAGGGCCTTGGAACCAAGGCAGTGGTAGAGGTGCTTCTAGAAGCAAGATACAAATTGGGGGCTATAGTTAGAGATTACAGAGGCTGGGAGACCATGGAGTTTCCACATATGGTCACAGAAGAGTCAGGCAGTCTTAGCAGCTGAATATTCAGTTTGGTAAGCAATGAGGTGGTACATCTTGGTGAGTCAGTTGACTACCACCATGATTGTGTCAGAGCTGTTAGAGAGGGGGAGGCCAGAGATGAAGTCCATAGAGATATCAGTCTAGGGGTGTTGGGACACAGGCAGAGGCTTGAGGACACTATGGTAGTGTTCCTAGGAGGGCTTGGCACAGTGACAGAGGTGATAGTTATAGACATAACACTTAATATCTAAGATCATGTGTGGCTAATAGAACTAGTGCTGCAGTAGCTTATAGATCTTCGCGCTACCTGGGTGGCCTACTATCAGGGCATTGTGGTGGTTATGGAGCAGTTGGGCATGGAGAGCATTGTCTTTAGAGACCTAGAGTCAATCTTGGTAGTATAGCCTGCCAGTGTGTTCCTCACAGTCCCCCAGGGAGACCTACTGGTGTCAGGGGGCACCCTTAGCTAGGGCCCGGAGGATATCAGTGGGCAGGGTGTCATTCTGGTAGGCTTCAGTGATCAGGTCTTCCAAGGGCTTGTTAGTCTCATCAGTATCAGTATCTATGTCATTGTCCTCCTTGCCCTGTACAGCCATTATATTATTCTCCAGCACAATTGTTCAAGAGATTGATTCTAGAGGTGGGTCAGGGAGATTATGGGCCTTGAGAACAACTTAGCTCTGGTACAGGAGGCGCAGGTCACCTTCCTTAGGGAGATCCTGGGAGTAACAGGTCAGGGCATTGGGTTTACTGCCTAGCTTGCCAGGGTAGTACTGGATCTTGAAATTAAACCAGGAGAGGAACTTGGACCACTGGGCCTGTCAGCAATTCAGGAGCTTGGTTGACATGAAATATTCCAGGTTACAATAATCAGAGACAACTTGGACTGTTTGGGCTGTACCTTCAAGCTTAGGGTGCCATTCTTCAAGACAGCGGACAATTACCAGGAGTTCCTTGTCATATATCTTGTAGTTGCATTCTGTTGGGATGAGCTTCTTTGAGAAGTAGACAACAGGATAGAGGAGGCCTTGATCATTGTACTGAGAGAGGACACCAGCAGAGACAAAGTCAGAACTATCTATTTCCAGTATAGTCTGCTTCTCATGGTCAAAGTGGGCAAGGATCAGGGCTGAGATGAAGGCCTTCTTCATGGCTTGGAATGCCTCTTCCTGGGCCGGGCCCCAATGAAACTTGACCTCCTTCTTTACAAGGGTATAGAGGGATGCCACCAGGATAGAGAAATCCTTGATGAAGTGCTGGTAGAAATTCATGAAACCAATGAAGGCTTAGACATCCTTTAGGTTAGAGGGAGTTACCCATGACTAGACAGCCTCAACCTTCTTGGGATCTATACAAATACCCTTGGATATGACAATGAGACCTAGGAACTCAGTTTCAGTAATGTGGAACTCAGACTTGTTGATGTCTAGCTAGAGGCCTATACCCTGTAGCTACTTAAATACCTATCAGACATGCTTGTGATACTCCTTTCAGGTTTCACTGAAGACCAAGATATTGTCTAGATAGGCCATGACAAACTTATCTAGATAGGCTTGGAGGGTGTTGTTAATGAATATTTAGAAGGAACTAGGGGTATCACTGAGACCAAAAGGCATGATAAGTGTTTCATAGAGACCAAGACATATGTAAAAGGCTGTCTTCCACTCCTCCCCTTCTGTAATTTAGAGGTGGTTGAAGGCAGAGATCATATCAAACCTAGAGAAGAACTGGGCCTTGGCTAACTTAGCCAAGGTTTCGCTGATCAGAGGGATGGGATACTGATTTTTGATAGTTATGGTGTTTAAGCCATAATAGTTAACACAGAGCCAGAGAGACCCATTCTTCTTCTTTACAAAGAGGATAGACAAGGTAGCAGATAAGGTACTTACTTGGATGAAACCCTTTTTTAGATTCTTATCTAGCCAAGCATAGAGGGCCTTGAGCTCCTTGTGGGTCATACTATAGAGGGGACTAAAGAGGGGTTGCTTGCCTTTAACCAGTGGGATCTTGTGGTTATAAGGCCAATGAGGGGGTAGTGTGTCTATCTCTTTGCGCGAGAACAGGTCAAGGAAATTGTGGTACTCCGCGGGCACACAGGAGGCAAGGTCAGGAGTTTCCTCTTCTTCAATGGCTAAGAGTTACAAGCTGGCTTCTATAGATGTCAGTATGCAGTCCAGGTCTCTGACTGAGAAGCATCTAGCTTCCTCCTTGCTGGAGTGTCGCAAGGCAGTGGCAAAGGTAGCTCCCCTGATCAGGGCAATGTCTAGTTGGGGTTCTGGGTTATCTGTATTCTCTGCACAATTGTGCGGAGAGACAGGGCAGGCAGGGTGCGAGTCATTGGCAGCGGCCATCACAGTACAGGGGGTCAGGGCTCTTTCAGCACAAATATACTGGGAAATAGACTTAGGCTGGTGAGGTACATCTCCTTGGAGGATGAGTGGGATAGATAGGGAAAGGCAACATGTGAGGCAATGGGAGCCTTGGAAGGTCAGGGTGCTCTAGGCCTAATCAATCACAGGGTTGTAGAGTTAGAGCCAAGGGAGGCCAAGGATGATGGGCTGCCGCTCTAGGTGGGTCACCTAGGTATGGATTGTTTCTTTATGGGGGCCAAAGGCAATGGAGAACACAGCAGTATGGGTGACAAGGCTGTGGTGGGGGATCTCACTGTCAAAGGTAGTGAGGGTACAAGGGTGGGGAAGCTTTTTGAGTTGGAGTGTGTGCTTTTGCGCGAAGAAGGTGTTGACAAAAGCGAAGCCAGTGGCTCTGTTGTCAATCATTACAGAGGTCTTGAGTTGTTTTCCATTACTATCTACAGTACATAGAGCAGTGAAATAATGGGACTTGGATCCAGTCAGATACAGAGATAGCCTGCCAATATCTTCTTCCAGGGGTCTCTAGGTGTAACAGTGCCTGGAGACCTTTAGTTTTCTAACTTGGAGTTGGAGGTGTTGTTGTTGAAGGGAGCCACTCTGGTGGCGGGCAGGGCAGCAGGGTAAGGGGAGCGATAGGCAGGGCAGTGCGGACAGTTTGCCTGTAGATACTCAGGAGAGCCACAGTAGTTGCACAGGTGATTATCATGGTGACATTTCTTCTCTACCTCAGTGAGGTGGCTGTCAGCTGTTTGGGTGACAGCAACAACACTGAGGTCTATGGGGTCCCTAATGGTGGAGGCCAGAGCTAGGGTGAGGGCAGGAGTAGAGACAGAGGCAGGAGCCAGAGCAGGGGCAGGAGCAGAAGTATAAGGGCCAGGAGCAAAGGGACGCAAGGCATCGGTGTGGCTGCGAGTGAAAGGAGACAGGGAAGCCTTAGCAGCATGTTGACAGCTATCCAGACACTGGCAGCACTTGACTAGGCTGTCGAAGTCAGCTAGGTCAGATTCTGAGGTGAAGATAAGGGCAGACTTCAGCTTATTACTGAGCCCTTTGAGCAGTGTGGAGATCTTGGCGGTGTCATTGAAATTAGAATTGGCTGCGAGACACTGAAAGTCAGCTAGGAATTCATGGAATAGCCAGTTCTTTTAGTGGAGGCGCCAGAGGCTACACTAAGTAGTTCTGTGGTAGTCTAGATCACCATAGGTGCATTCCAAGACATCAGTGAACTCTTGGTAGGTCTTGAGTGTGAAACCAGTGGCAGTGACACACAGGATAACCTGGGCCTGGGGAGCTGGGCCAAGACAACTGATGCTGTACGCAATCTTCTTCTCTTCCAAGGTGAAATGGTCAGAATTAATGGTTAATTTGAGCTGCATTTGTATAAGCCATCCCTGGAGGGCAGCACAGGCGCCATTGAACCGCTTGGGGTCTGGATAGCTGGGTGACAGGTGGGGCTGGGGGGAGACAGAGGGCACATCAGCCAGGGCAAGGGATAAGGACAGGGGCACGGGCGTGGAGGCCACAGCAGCTGCTTCTGTAGCTGCCTGCGCCTGGGTCTGGGTGTCAGCAAGGGATGAGCGGAGTGAGGAGTTCTCCTCCTACAGGGTTTAAATGGCAGCAGCTGATTGCTGCCCAGCCTCCCAGAGCTGCTGCATCTGCTGCTGTATCTCCTAGAGGACATGGGCAGTGTCATTGACATCTATCCTGCTGGATAGGCTTAGGGGCTAGGTCAGTTAGGGGCAATGATTGTGAGCAAGGGCATGGACTGGCTGCAGTGTGTTGAATAGCCAACATAATGTCACAATGCAGCAAAGACAAGACAAGGAGGAGCACTGCAGCACAACAAGACTTGATTGATTAGAGAGCACTATGAACAACAGAATGTTGGCTAAAGAGTCTAAGAGCTGTGGCACGCGAGTAGAGATTTATAAGGGCGAGCGTGCCAAGCGTGCCAAGGCGGAGTTCCTCCAATTTCCCACACAATGTCACTTCTGATTGGCTCAGAGGTTATGAGTGATGATTTCCAGGACCCGGGCCGGGAATTGATCACTTGGGTGGGTCTGCCAAAGATTATCTGTGGCTGAAGATTGCCTGTGGCTCTGGATAGCCTGTGAGTCTGTGACAAAATAGAACTCCCTTCTTATCTAGGGCAGTGATCAGGGCTAGGATACCAGAGAAGTTTTGGATAAAGTGATAATAGAATCCTATGAATCCTAAAAATAACTTGATGTCTATGATGTTTTAGGGCACTTCCCACTCAGTGACAGTATTTACCTTGGTAATATCTATCTTGATACCCTTATTAGAGATGATCAGGTCAAGATATTTGATCTCCTTCTAGAAGAAGTGATACTTTGGGAGCTTTATATACAGACTAGTGTCTCGCAGCTTCCCCAGGACCAGTTGTAGATAATAGATATATTTAGCTTAGGTTTAACTATAGATCAGGATATTATCCAGGTAGACTATATAGAAGATATCTAGGTACTCTCACAGGGTGTTATTCATGAACTATTAGAATATTGCAGGTGCTCTAGTGAGCCTAAATAACATAACCAGGGATTCATATAGGCTAAAACAGGTGTAGAAGGTAGTTAAATATTCTATGCCTTTAGCTATATAAATTGTAAGGCGGCAGCGACGACGAGGTAGGCGACAGTGAGGTCTTGTAGGTCGTTGACTGGGTAGGTAAATACCAGTAGAAGCCTTAGTTAAAAGCTCAAGTCTTTTGGTTGAGGTATAACTAAGATATGATGAATTGACTTATAGAATCTATCAAAGTCCAGAGGGTTGAGCCAGTATTTATACCTTTTATCCTTCCATCAGAGGCCATAGTCACGTGATCTTCTAGAATCTTCCAGAACAGTCTAGAAGAGTCTGTCTGGTTCGATGAGATTCCATGACTTACCATCCTGCTTACATAAGCAAGTCACGTGACCTTCTGGAACCTTCCAGAAGGTTCGAGATGGTTCTGGTCAATCTTGACTTAGACCATCAGACCAGCATGCTTATGTAAGCAGGTCACGTGATTGCTTAGTCAGCACCTGCTTTGCCTCGCACACACCCCCTGAATGTCACAACGCGGCAAAGACAAGACAAGGAGGAGCACTGCAGCACGACAAGACTTGATTGATTAGAGAGCACTACAAACAACAGAACGTTGGCTAAAGAGTCTAAGAGCTGTGGCACACAAGCAGAGATTTATAAGGGTAAGTGTGCCAAGTGTACTAAGGCAGAGTTCCTCTAATTTCCTATACAATGTCACTTCTGATTAGCTCAGAGGTTATGAGTGATGATTTCCAGGACCTAGGCCAGGAATTGATCACTTGGGTAGGTCTGCTAAAGATTATCTATAGCTGAAGATTGCCTGTGGCTCTGGATAGCCTGTGAGTCTGTGACAGTACCCCCCCCCTTAAGGGCAAGCTCTGTGAGCCAACCAGCTAGCCAGAGCCTCAAGTAGGGAGTACAGGTATGAGACATGAGCAAAGGGTTCCTAGGTTGGCTCATTGTAGCCCTTCCACTTGATAAGATACTGCATAGTCTATCCACAGCAGTGCTGGTCTAGGAGGTCCTTGACCTCATATTCCTCATGGTCATCCACCTCCACTGGTGGGGGTGGGGCCTAGTGCTGGAGGGGTATTAGATTATTGGCAGTAGGTTAGAGGAGATTTATATAGAATATATTGTGGATATACATTGACTTAGGCAGCTGGAGGCGGTAGGCATAGCCACTGACTCTCTCTAGGACTTCAAAGGGGCCAAAGTTTTTCTAATCAAGCTTCTTGTGAGGGCAGATTATGTGGATATTCTTAGAATTGAGATAAACTAGGTCTCTAGGCTTGTAGTGTGGAGCAGGGGAATGAGAGGTATCAGCAGTGTCAGTATACCAGGCTTGGGCAGCAGTTATCTTGGCTTGCAGGTGGTTATGGATCTTTGTCATTTTCTCAATAAATCCTTTAGTAATTGATAATAGGGTGTCACCCGGGGTAGTGGCTAGGGTTAAGTCAAGGCAGGGAAGGAAACTGTAGTTAGCCAGGAATAGGGGCACTATGGTTGTCTCAGAGGCATGGTTATTGGCAGCAAACTCTGTAGTTACCAGTCACTCCTTCTAGTTATCCTGGAGATAGGAGCAGTAGGAGCACAGGTATTACTTAGTAATTGCATTAACCCTCTCTATCTACCCATCTGTTTCTAGATGGTAGGATGTTGAGAGGAGGGCCTTAGAACTAAGGTGGTGGTAGAGGTACTTCTAGAAGCAAGATACAAATTGGGGGCCATGGTTAGAGATTACAGAGGCTGGGAGACCATAGAGTTTCCACACATGGTTACAGAAGAGTCAGGTAGTCTTGGCAGCTGAACATTCAGTTTGGCAAGCAATGAGGTGGTGTATCTTGGTGAGTCAGTCAACTACCACCATGATTGTGTTATAGCTGTCAGAGAGGGGGAGGCTAGAGATGAAGTCCACAGAGATGTCAGTCCAGGGGCATTGGGGCATAGACAGAGGCTTGAGGACACCATAGTAGTGTTCCTGGGAGGGCTTGGCATAGTGACAGAGGTGATAGTTACAGATATAACACTTAACATCCAAGATTATACATGGCCAATAGAACTGGCACTGCAGTAGCTCATAGGTCTTCACGCTACCTGGGTGGCCTGCCATCAGGGCATTGTGGTGGTCGCGGAGCAGTCAGGCACAGAGAGCATTGTCTTTGGGGACCCAGAGTCAATCTCAGTAGTACAGCCTGCCAGTGTGTTCCTCACAGTCCCCCAGGGAGACCTACTGGTGTTGGGGGGCACCCTCAGCCAGGGCCCAGAGGATATCAGTGGGCAGGGTGTCATTCTGATAGGCTTCAGTGATCAGGTCTTCCAAGGGCTTATTAGTCTTATCAGCATTGGTATCCATGTCATTGTCCTCCTTACCCTGCACAGCCATCATGTTGTTCTCTAGCACAATTGTTCAAGAGATTGATTCTAAAGGTGGGTTAGGGAGATTATAGGCCTTGAAGATAACTTAGCTCTAGTGCAGGAGGCATGGGTCACCTTCCTTGGGGAGATCCTGGGAGTGACAGGTTAGGGCATTGGGTTTGCTGCCTAGCTTGCTAGGGCAGTACTGGATCTTGAAATTAAACTAGGAGAGGAACTTGGACCACCAGGCCTGTTAGCGATTCAGGAGCTTGGTTGACATGAAATATTCCAGGTTACAATGATCAGAGACAACTTGGACTGTTTGGGCTGCACCTTCAAGCTCAGGGCGCCATTCTTCAAGACAGCAGACAATTACTAGGAGTTCCTTGTTATATATCTTGTAGTTATATTCTGTTAGGATAAGCTTCTTTGAGAAGTAGGTGACAGGATGGAGGAGGCCTTGATCATTGTACTGAGAGAGGACACCAGCAGAGACAAAGTCAGAACTATCTGTTTCCAGTATAGTCTGCTTCTCATGGTCAAAGTAGGCAAGGATCAGGGCTGAGATAAAGGCCTTCTTCATGGCTTAGAATACCTCTTCTTGGGCCGGGCCCCAATGAAACTTGACCTCCTTCTTTGCAAGGGCATGGAGGGGTGCCACCAGGGTAGAGAAATCCTTGATGAAGTGCCGGTAGAAATTCACAAAACTAATAAAGGCTTGGACATCCTTTAGGTTAGAGGGAGTTGCCCATGACTAGACAGCCTCAACCTTCTTGGGATCTATGCAAATACCCTTGGATGTGACAATGAGACCTAGGAACTTGGTTTCAGTAATGTGGAACTCAGACTTGTTGATGTCTAGCTGGAGGCCTGCGCCCCACAGCTGCTCAAATACCCATCAGACATGCTTGTGATGCTCCTTTCAGGTTTTGCTGAAGACCAAGATATCATCTAGATAGGCCATGACAAACTTGTCCAGATAGGCTCGGAGGGTGTCATTAATGAACATTTAGAAGGAACCAGGGGCACCACTGAGACCAAAAGGCATGACAAGTGTTTCATAGAGACCAAGACACATGCAAAAGGCTGTCTTCCACTCCTCCCCTTCTGTAATTTAGAGGCGGTTAAAGGCAGAGATCATGTCAAACCTAGAGAAGAACCAGGCCTTGGCTAACTTAGCCAAGGTTTCGCTGATCAGAGGGATGGGATACTGATTTTTGACAGTTATGGCATTTAAGCCATAATAGTCAACACAGAGCTAGAGAGACCCATTCTTCTTCTTCATGAAGAGGATGGGCGAGGCAGCAGGTGAGGTGCTTACTCAGATGAAACCCTTTTTTAGATTCTTATCTAGCTAAGCACAGAGGGCCTTGAGCTCCTTGTGGGTTATACCATAGAGGGGACCAAAGGGGGGTTGCTTACCTTTGACCAGCGGGATCTTGTAGTCATAAGGCTGATGAGGGGGCAGTGTGTCTGCCTCTTTGCGCAAGAATAGGTCAAGGAAATCATGGTACTCTGCGGGCACGTGGGAGGCAAGGTCAGGAGTTTCCTCTTCTTTGACAGCTGAGAGTTGCAAGCTGGCTTCCATGGATATCAGCGCGCAGTCCAGGTCTCTGACTGAGAAACATCCAGCTTCCTCCTTACTGGAGTGTCGCAAGGCAGTGGCGAAGGCAGCTCCCCTGATCAGGGTGATATCCAGTTGGGGTTCCAGGTTGTCTGTATTCTCTGCACAATTGTGTGGAGAGACAGGGCAGGCAGGGCACAAGTCATTGGCGGCAGCTGTCACAACACAGGGGGTCAGGGCTCTTTCAGCACAAATATACTAGGAAATAGACTTGGGCTAGTGAGGTGCATCTCCTTGGAGGACGAGCAGGACAGACAGGGAAAGGCAATATGCAAGGCAATGGGAGCCTTAGAAGGTCAGGGTGCTCTAGGCCCAATCAATCACAGGGTTGTGGAGTTGGAGCCAAGGGAGGCCAAGGATGATGGGCTGCCGCCCCAGGTGGGTCACCTAGGCGCGGATTGTTTCCCTATGTAGGCCAAAGGCAATGGAGAACACAGTGGCATGGGTGATGAGGCCATGGTGGGGGACCTTGCTGTCAAAGGCAGTGAGGGTATGAGGGCAGGGAAGCTTTTCAAGTTGGAGCGTGTGCTTTTGCGCGAAGAAGGTGTCAATAAAAGCGAAGCCAGTGGCTCCGCTGTCAATCATTGCAGAGGTCTTGAGTTGTTTTCCATTACTATCTACAGTACATAGAGCAGTGAAATGACGGGACTTAGATCCAGTCAGATACAGAGACAGCCTGCCAACATCTTCTTCCAGGGGTCTCCAGGCGTGACAGTGCCTGGAGACCTTTAGTTTTCTAACTTGGAGTCAGAGGTGTTGTTGTCGAAGGGAGCCACTCTGGCGGCGGGCAGGGCAGCGGGGCAAGGGGAGCGACAGGCAGGGCAGTGCGGATAGTTCGCCTGTAGATGCTCAGGAGAGCCACAGTAGTTGCACAGGTGATTGTCACAGCGACATTTCTTCTCTGCCTCGGTGAGGTGGCTATCAGCTATTTAGGTGACAGCAACAACACTGAGGTCTATGGGGTCCCCAATGGCAGGGGCCAGAGCCAGGGCAAGGGCAGGAGCAGAGATAGAGGCAGGAGCTGGAGCAGGGGTAGGAGCAGAAGCGCAAGGGCCAGGAGCAAAGGGACACAAGACATTGGTGTGGCTGCGAGCAAAAGGAGACAGGGAAGCCTTGGCAGCATATTGACAGCTATCCAGACGCTGGCAGCACTTAACCAGGCTGTCGAAGTCAGCCAGGTCAGATTCCAGGGCGAAGACAAGGGCGGACTTCAGCTTGTCGCTGAGCCCTTTGAGCAGCGTGGAGATCTTGGTGGTGTCATTGAAATCGGAATTAGCCGCGAGACACTGAAAGTCAGCTAGGAATTCATGGAATAGCCGGTTCTTTTGGCGGAGGTGCCGGAGGCTGCGCTGAGCAGTTCTGTGGCAGTCCAGATCACTGTAGGTGTGTTCCAAGACATCGGTGAACTCTTGGTAGGTCTTGAGCGTGAAACCAGTGGCAGTGACGCACGGGATGACCTGGGCCTGGGGAGCTGGGCCAAGATGACTGATACTGTACATAATCTTCTTCTCTTCCAAGGTGAAATGGTTGGAATTGATAGTCAATTTAAGCTGCATTTACATGAGCCATCCCTGGAGGGCAGCATGGGCGCTGTCAAACCACTCGGGATCCAGATAGCTGGGTGACAAGCGGGGCCGGAGGGAGACAAAGGGCACATCAGCTGGGGCGAGGGATGAGGACAGGGGCATAGGCGTGGAGGCTACAGCAGCTACTTCTGCAGCTGCCTGCGCCTAGGTCTGGGTGTCGGCAAGGGATGAGCGGAGCGAGGAGTTCTCCTCCTGCAGGGTTCAAATGGCAGCAGCTGATTGCTACCCAGCCTCCCGGAGCTGCTGCATCTGCTGCTGCATCTCCCGGAGGACATGGGCGGTGTCATTGACATCCATCCTGCTGGATAGGCTCAGGGGCTGGGTTGGTTAGGGATAATGATTGTGAGCAAGGGTGTGGACTGGCTGCAGTGTGTTGAATAGCCAATGTAATGTCACAACACAGCAAAGACAAGACAAGGAGGAGCACTGCAGCACGACAAGACTTGATCGATTAGAGAGCACTACGAACAACAGAACATTGGCTAAAGAGTCTAAGAGCTGTGGCACGCAAGTAGAGATTTATAAGGGCGAGTGTGCCAAGCGTGCCAAGGCGGAGTTCCTCCAATTTCCCACACAATGTCGCTTCTGATTGGCTCAGAGGTCATGAGTGATGATTTCCGGGACCTGGGCCGGGAATTGATCACTTGGGTGGGTCTGCCGAAGATTATCCGTGGCCGAAGATTGCCTGTGGCTCTGGATAGCCTGTGAGTCTGTGACACTGAAGGGTAACGGTATAGATGTCGCGTTTTCCCTTTTGGGTTTAGCGTTGTCCTGGTTCGATTCCGATAATTTTGTCGCGAAATGTTTCGACTTTTGCATTTTCGTCGTGTCGGCGCGGTTTCCGTTTTGAGCATAGCGCAATTGTTTTTTGTCGGTTGTCTTTCCGAATCGGTGCATTTGTCGCAATATTTGTCTCTTTATATATTGCAGTCTCCGATATATCATCAACAATTGACCCCAATTGTAGCTCGTTTTGCGTATTGAACTTAAGCCTTCGCGCGTCGGTTCGAAAC
>QQSL01000133.1:0-31689 GCA_003693665.1 Chaetothyriales sp. CBS 134920 | reverse complement strand
TTTGTACCACCTCCTGTATCTCAAGTACACTGTTCTGCAACCCGATCTGCTCTGTCTGCCGCCGCCCCCTTACAGCCCCCCTACCTTGGGTGGTGACAGTTAAAGTTGCCCACTACCAGGAGTTTGCCCTCACTGCTGTCCACTGCCTCTTCCAGGTTTTTCTGCTCCACAATCATTGGTCCTGTCTGCCCCTGGCTATAGACATTCACTATAGTCAGTTTCTCCTCTCCTAGGGTTACCTTGAGGCTTGCCATATTTAGCCCAAACTGGGTTCTGGTCTATTGTACTCCATGGTCCCTTCTGATTAGGAAGCACACTCCCACACCTAGGCAGGCCTTGTAGGCCAGCTTATACAGCCTTGGGCAGTGTATGCTCCTGGTTCCCTTGTTGAAAGCTGGCTCCTGCAGTGCAACTACCATGGGTTCCTTAAGCAAGTCAAGGAAGGGCCTCACGGCTTTCCTGTTTGCCCTGCCATAATTGTACTGTACTATGGTTATCTCACTCATCCTGTGATGTAGTGAGGTCTATTGGCTCTGCCTCCATGGCCTAGGTTAGTACTAGCTGTGTTTGGGTTGGGTCCCTTGCCGCGACCTGCTGGAAGTTGGGTCTCCCCGGGCCCAGCTTGTCTTGATCCTGTGTTGCGGATGCGTTGCGCCTACGCTTGTTAGCCCCAAAGGTAAACATAGCTCCTGGCTGGCTGCCTTGTTTAGGTGCCTCTCTCAGCCTGGCAGTCTCTGTGGCCAGGGCTGCTCGTTGCCTCAGGAGGCCCTTGTGGTAGGCCTGATAGACCTTACACAACCTCGTGAACCAGGCGAAGTGTCCCTTCCTGCAGTTCACACACAACGGCTTGTCGCTTTTGCATGCCCTTGTGTCATGCGCGCCTGTGCATTTGCCGCACCTCTCGTGTGTGGTGCAGGCGCCCTGGGTATACCCCTATTTCTGGCAGCGAAAGCATCTGACTGCTTCAAGCTGTCTCTCGTAGACCTCTGGCTCGTACAGCTGTGCTCGGATGACTAGGCCGTTTTGGATGGCCTTGCGGCGCATCTCCTCGGTTTTGAAGCCAACAACCAGGGTTCCTTGTGTCTTGCCTGCGCCCTCCAGGTGCTTCTTGTGCTCCTTCTTGCTGTGGAGCCACTGCACTCAGTTCACTTGTAGCCCGGCCGCCACGCTGCTGCTGGCCTTCTCGATCTCGGTTGCAAGCCTTTCACTGGCCTCCCTTTGCCCGTACTCCCGCAGCAGTTGGACTGGCACACCCGGCACTAGGACTTGGGCATCCTGCTGGAGTACCCGGAACCCTGGGGTGGCCCTTGTTGCCAGCGCTTGGTCCCTAGTGCCCTCTGATGGGAGGGTCACATCTAGGTCACCACTGCGGAGCTTGCGCACCGCCACTGCTGCTGGGATGTTCTTCTGGATAGCCTTCAGTGCCTCCGGGGCCTCTAGGTCCTTTGCCTCTGTTGCTTGGATCCATACTATGTATCTCGCTGGTGGGGGTGGTCTCTGGCTCCCTGTGTTCGCGGCAATCTGTGCCCATGTCCCTGTGGGCCTCGCCTGCGCGTTGCCTTCGGTGCGCGTGCGCGTCTGCTTGTCGATGCGGGCGATAGTCGATCCGATTGCTGCCTCGGCCGTCGCTTTTCCCTCGATCCTGGCTGCCAGGAGTTCCAGCTTCCTCCCCATCTCCTTCATCCCCCTTCCCTTCACACTCTCTGCAATCTCCTGTATCTCCTTGATCACACTGGCCCAGTGGCCAGCTTGGTTTTCCTCGCTCACCTTGGCCTGCTCCTGAGACGCGTCTCGACGCGTCCCCCCTCGTGCCGCTCGCGCCTGCGCCGCCGTGGGCGCCCGCGACTCTCCTGTTTCACTCATGCTCGTTTCTCTTGCGCTCTGTGTGTTCTAGCAGTTCTAAAGGGGATTTTTTTTTTGGGTAAACCTATATAATCAACATGAAGTATATATAGCAGCACCACTAACAGCAATACGAACTAATACCCAACTCCAATGGTAGTCAAGGTGGAAAATGCCGATTGGCTCAGGGCAAGGATCCACATAACATGGAACACTGCATTCTCAGTGCCCATGAAAAGAAGAGACTTGGGTAAGTGCTCATTTCCTTTAATAGGCTGATTCATTCAAGAAGCACCTACCTTATGCTTTGACCCTAAGCATGGAGAGTTCATTAGCAGGTGAAACACAGAGAATTTGGAAACCACCCACCGCGTCTCTAAGCACCCTATTTGGATGGCGTCTTTGTCTAAATCTCATCTGGTAGTGTTCAGCATATCATTATACTGACAATTCTTCTGACAAGATTAAACAGTCTTTATCTATCCCTTCTATTATCAGCCCTAGAAACAAGTATCTTGGCCACTGCTCTTGTTCCCATCACAAATGATTTAAGGAATTACAAGATCAGTAACTGGGTTGTGACTGCATACTTGATCACCTACACGGGTAAGGTAATACTAGTTGAAGAGCTATTCTAAGATTCATTAACATCACATCTGAAATAGGCTTTCTTATTGTGTTTGCAAGACTTAGTGATCTTTTTGGGAGGAAGTGTGCACTTATTATCTCCATCACAATATTCTGCATTTTTTCACTTGGCTGCGCATTAGCTCAAACAATGCAACAACTGTGAGTGACTATAATTTGTTATAAATGAACTAGTTAGGATTAATAGATGCAGCATTGTCTTACGCGCCTTTCAAGGAATTGGAGGTGCAGGAATCTACAGTCTTGCAATGGCCATCATGATGGAAATCACACCACTCAAGTATATCAGCCTAGCTGTTGCATTGATGAGCTCAATGTTTGCTGTCGCAAGTACTCTTGGGCCTGTCCTTGGTGGAGTAATTACCAGCAACTCTACATGGCGATGGATATTTTATTTGAAGTAAGAGAGAGAACAAATCAGAAGTTGTACAACACTAATGATATAAGTCTTCCTCCAGGTGGCCTTGTGTTACTCACAGTCATCATCCTCTTCCCTCGAAACTCAGAACCCCTACCAGTCACTTGGCAAACACTCACAGGCTTTGATTGGGTTGGTATTATGCTGTCACTAGCCTCTACAGTGCTACTAATTTTTGCAGTTGAGTCAGGAGGGAGTAAATACCCATGGAACAGTCCAGCTATCATCAGCTCCTTTGTTCTGGCAGGGGTCTGCCTCATCCTCTTTGCCTACTGGCAATGGTTCATTGACAAACATCTCTTAACCAGCAATATCCTACCGCTGTTTCCTGTTCGTCTAGCCATGACAAGAGTTATAGGCTGCACTATGCTGTAGGTCTCCAGCAAAATCTTGTTCAAAATTTATGGGCTGACCTGTTTATTAGAACAGCTTTCTTCACTGGTTTCCCATTCATGATGACATTGATTTTCTTACCACAGCGCATGCAAATCCAGAATGGGCTCTCAGCAGAGCAAGCAGGCATTAATATGCTAGCTCTGCTGATTGTCTCTGCAGCTGGAGCTGCGGGTGCTGGTGCATTGACAGCCAAACGAAATATATCTTGGTATCTGCTCCTGGGATCCATCATGCTACAGATGATTGGTCTTGGATTGATGTCAACTCTGTCAGTGGCTGCAGGTCCAATATCTTCTGCACAATATGGATATCAGGTCATTCTAGGTCTTGGTTTTGGCGTCTCCTTGAGTTGTGTTGCTATCATTACCCGACTGGAGGTGGAAGAATGCGATATCAGTCAGTCCTATGTCTCCTGGTATATGGACCGCAAATGCTGACTCACGTTAGGCATTGCCATCGGCGCTATTACACAAGCCCGAGTTCTGGGTGGTGTCATTGGTATTGCTTTGGGCCAGGCACTCATCTCTTCCAATCTCAAATCCCTCGGTGCTGTGCTAGGACCTGAGAGACTCTCAGAGTTGATGCAATCGCCATCCTTCATCGAACTTTTCCCTCTGGAGCTGGCAGAATTAGTAAAAGCGACATATGGCCAGACGTTCACAAGTCAAAACCACATCATGCTTGGATTTACAGGCGCTGCTTTCATTACCACACTTTGCGCATGGAAGAGGCACTGGGTAAGCATGACGGCAGTCGATGAACAGAGATTACAGCATCGAGAATTGAACAGAGATCAACCAACAGACCGATAGCTTCTTCCACAGGGGCATATCCAGTCGGCAGGATTTCTTGGGCCATATCTTGGCCACGGCTTGGCGCCCACACTCTTCTATGTATGCCATCGGTACAGAATTGACCATCAAGCTTCCCAACAGATTACCTGTAATGGGGTTCTTTAGGCTGCTGGGAGGGAGATGTTGGATCTGTCTGTGTTCGGGCAGACGTGGGAATAGTTGTGGGAAGCTAGGGGCTTGAGGTTGGAATGTGTCCTGTAATCTTTCGTACACGGAATATGATCAGACTATTCTTTACAAACCAATCACGCTTGCGCTAAAATCACATATGTATGCTATGCGAGTCACGAGGGTGCAGCGGGAGTGCCTGTCTACCTAACTTCTATCAGACCATGAATGGTATCAGGAAGGAGCCGCTTCCTGGCTCCACCTTGCTGGACGTCGGAACTTGCCATCGGACAAGCTCTGCCAAGTCCAGTAAACTCCACTTCCCACTCCGGGGGGTGGATGCACTGATTATGCCAAGATTGCCAAGCCATAATGTCCGTCACACCACCAAGGGGGCGTTCTCCCGCCCACCAGAACTCCCCTCCTTCCAAGCATTGTGAAAAGTATGCCGACCCGTGCCTTGCCAGAGCGGAGAGAGTTAATCAAAGGGTGGACGGGACCGTGAGGCATCACCCACGTCGAACTTGTCTCAAGCTCTCTCAGTAGAGAGCTGTGAGTCCTCACAACATCAGTAGCGGAAGCTGATTGATAGTATGCATGGTGTGGTCACCAAGTGTGCATGTAACTTGGAAGATATCATTGGAAGATATTAACGCCTTGGCTGGCTGCGTGTCAGTCCAGTCGACTCTGATTGGCTGAGCATGCCTCCTCGCGTCGCGATGCAGGTAAGGGGGAGGGGGCGGAGTGAAATCACGGGAGCCTTATTCCTTGGCGTTCAGCCCAAATATGATCGCCTTCGAGTCTGCGATGATATTCTGGTGAGCACGACTACTAGCATACAATGTCTCGGCCAGGAATCCCACCCTATGCTATCACCTTTGGACCGAGCTCAAATTGCACCCTGGACATCTGCAATGTTCGATACTCTGTGTACGGCTTCGTTCCCAGTCTTGCGGCCAATGCCAGCTTTCTTGCCCTCTTCACCATTGCTGCAGCTGCCCACTCCTATCTCGGCTGGAGATGGAAAACACCGTTGTTCGCGAGCTTCATGGCAGTGGGATGTGTCAGTGCTATCGTCGGTTACGTGGGACGATTGTTGTTGAATGAGAACCCATTCGACTTCCCTGGATTCTTGATTCAGATTAGTGAGAGCTGCACCCCTTCCCCGTATGGCTCGCAATAACAATGCAATAATAGTTGGCGTCACTTTGGCCCCTGTCTACTTCTGTGCTGCCATTTACATAACACTGGCCAAAACTATCGAGGAACTAGCCCCCGAGCTCTCCCGAATCCCACCCAGATACTTCTACTACATCCTCATCCCCTGCGATCTCATCTCTCTCGTCGTCCAGGGCGCTGGGGGTATCCTTTCCACGTCCACAAGCGGTCAGAGTCAAATTGGCGTCAATCTCGCCTTGGCTGGGCTGGCATTCCAGGTCTTCACAATTGTCGTCTTTTGTGGCTTCTTCATTGACTTCTTATGGCGTTACTTCCATTCTCAACGACCGACACACAGGCAAATATCTCCTCGAATCAGAGTGTTTTTCGCCTTGCTTGCATTCTCGGTCCTCCTGATCACCATTCGTTGCGTTTATCGTCTGGCTGAGCTGCACGAAGGATACAGCGGGACCCTTGTGCGGGACGAACCGCTTTATATTGCTTTTGAGGGAGTGTAAGTTTCACCACACCAAATAATAAGCGTAACATGGTCATTTTCAGTCTTACTTACCTTTTGTTTAGCCTCGTATTGGTTGCTGTGTATTGCCTGATGCTTGGTCATCCAGGGTACATCTTCAAACAAAAGACTTCGGAAAGGCCGAGGCCAGAAATCGACTCAAGCCATCCTCTTCCTACGATTATGTCAGAACACACCAACACGCAAAGCCACACATGAGAAAGTAGTTGCTTGGTCAGCAATATACAACGGTTATCCTCTGGAGGATCCCGTCTGAAGGAATGGAGGCAGGGTGAGGTGTGTTGTTGGCATCGAATGAGACTGTCAGGTTGGAAGGGCCTGAGTGTTACACGCGCCAGGGGGGCTGTAGGAAGCTGCCTGTTCCTTTGCGGCTTGGAAAGATAGCACACACCATCGTTGATCCCTCTTGTGATCTTATCCTGAGCTCATATCTCTCTCTCTCCTCTTCACCTCTGTTCCCTCTTCCCCTGAAAAATCGTAGCTTCTTGCCCTTCCAAGGCATGGTCAGCTCGATGCACTCGGATAGGGCCTTAATTCTGAGCTGGCTGGCGCCCATACACTCATAATATCAGTCGATGTTACAGCATTTCAGATCAACTTTGGCCTCCAAGGATCATCTAGATCAACTTGTAGGCAAAATCAGTCATCAGGAATAAAGTTATATTACAAAATACAAATCATAAATGAAAAGATATTTCTCGACTGTCGGATTACTAGTGCTGCCTCATAGCTATATCCACAGCCATTCGAATCGACAGTGCTGCCTTCTTAGCAAAGGAGACATCACGCGGTAATTGATGCCCCTGATCATGCTCAACCGAGAGTGTCGGCCCATTGCAAAGGTCTCGAAGGATGTATCCCTGGAGGGAAAAAGGGTCTCGTTTGCCAATGATGTGGACGGACGGTATCGTAATACGTGTCTCATCTCGCTGTGGATGACACTGACACAGAGTTTGGGCGGAATCCTGCGGCTCGACCTGATCATCATTCACCCAATCCAAAACTTCCCGTTGGCCTGTGAGCGGATTGACCGCAATGTTGTATGTGACTACCTGAGACAGGGTCCCAATGTCAAATGGCAGGCTGGCGCAGGCGAGAATCAGAACTTGGAAAGGGCTTGGTGCGTGCGGATTTGTCTTTTGATGATGCAGAGCCATGGACGCTGCCAGTGCAGCACCTGATGGAATATCAGCATATCGACCGCCCAGAAGCGTTTGATTCATGCCATACCTTGGGAGAATCCAATGACCCCACCAAAAGGACCTTCTTCCTTGATGACCTCCCAGACGAGTTGAAACGCCAATTGGAGTTGTCGGAGTGTTGGCTTGGAATAATAACAAAAGAAAGGGCCCTCGAAGAGCTCTGATATGCCTTCAGCAGGTCTGCATTCTTCCAGCCCTTGAACAAAAATTAACTCGTCCGAAGGGTCGAGATGCATCCGAATGGGCTGAAGCTGGGCTTCCAGGACCTGCGAATTTGTGCCCATCCCATGCAGGCAGAGAAACTTCATGGTAGTGGCTTTCAAGGGCATAAAAATTGAGGGCAGCAAATGTGCAGACAGCCACTTTGATCAGATTCTTAATCAGAATCATCAGCCTGACCTACCTCTGCGGCTTTCTTCTGGTCGGACATTATCCGTTCTGCCAGGCTTTGGTGGCACGATTTGTTTCATTACCGAGTATTGGCATTCTTGCCATCACCCGATCTTCGTTCGCGAATGAGCATCGGCTGCGTAGTTTATCTTGGAAGGTTGGCTAATGTGGAGTCGGGGCCAGTATTGATGATCCGAGAACCAGGAATCATAACGAACTACGGATTTACACTGGCAAAGAATAACGTACAGAAGTGCTTCTTCTTGCCACTGTTCCAGATACGAACGCAACAAAAAAAGAAAAGGGGGGTCACTAATCCGGACCTGGAGCAATTACACTGTCGGCAGGGGTTCAAAAGCCGTACAACTCAGCTACACGTGCACAGATTAGCCATGCGACTGGTATGAAGCATTCACGGCGTTGGCCGATGGAAATGCCAACAAAAGAAACAGAAGTGAGCTCTCTGGGAACCCCGACATCCATCCATGACTCAATTATTGATCAAGTGGCCATCTGGGAAAGGACCACGTATATTCCCGAGGGACAACTGTCTGGGGCCGGTAACGGTGTGTATTGTAAAACTTACAGCTACCAGGAGTTTGGGAGAGCGATCACCCAACTTGGGTTTGATGTGAGTGAGGCTTGGCGCAAAGATTGCGCGATAAGGCTTTGGCCCCTGACACGCGTCGTCGAGCCTGTCGACTGGATACGCTGGCGCTAATCAATGTGGACAGGTACACGTGTAACATCGCAAGCAGGGATTGAAAATTATCATGGTGCGGTTCGGCGCGTTCCACCTTTGGACTTTGCAATTATCCAGCTAATCCATTCTGGGCTAGTCGTAAATAGCTAGCGCAGTGACATCACTTGACTCACAGCGTATTTTTACAAAGCACTACCAGGCTGGCCTTATGGAGGCAGATACATGTTCGCCGAGACGGCAACACTCGCTGCGGTATCCTGAATACGAGGACTGTTGACACACTTTGCGTTGGCGCCGTGTGAGACAATGCAGCCACAGGATCTTGAGCAACATCCAGCTCCGAGAGGCCTGCTTTCCATGTCGACAGTCCATCCCATCACACATGCTGGGCTGGTATTGTCGAGTAAGATGGCGGGACGCTCGCTTATTGAGACCGCATATGATCCAAGCATGGTACGATCACCCCATTTAGCAGTATCTTGCATGACGAGGCGTGGTTGAGGGACCTTGAAGAGCAGAGGGTGCGAGTATCGAGAGTTGGTCCCAGTGGCCGTGGAATCCTCACCTCCTTGAGCACAATCTTCACTGCTGCTTGTCTTCAACTGCTCCCTCAGTGAGTCTGTGCCTTGTTACCACCGATATTTGTTACCCAAACCAGGCCCGAAGATGTCCATTCCAAAGTCAGGCCACGTCGATGGCCAGCCTTATGTTCTCCTCGAGCCAGACAGCGACGCTGTGATGCCCATCGCCATCATTGGCATCAGTGGTCGATTCCCTGACGATGCTGAGAATCCTCAGAAACTATGGGACATGTTGGCAGAGGGGCGAAGCGCCCTTTCGGATGTTCCTGCTGATCGATTTAATATCGATGCCTATTACCATCCGAACAATGAGCGCCAGGGGACCATGAATGTGCGGAAAGCACATTTTATGAAACGAGACATCTCCGCGTTCGACGCACCATTCTTCAGCATGCCAGTCGCGGAAGTAGAGGCGATGGATCCGCAGCAACGGATGGCCCTCGAATGCTCGTACGAGGCCATGGAGAACGGTAGGAGCACCTTCCCCCCTCCAAGTGTTGACGGCATATGGACTGATCGTGATGATAATAGCCGGCCTCCGTGTCGAAAACTTGAGGGGCTCCCAAACGGCGGTATTTGTAGGATCCTTCACGAGGGACTACTCAGACATGTTGGCGGTAGATCCTCTGGATCTACCGATGTACCATGGAACTGGAACCGGCTCGGCCATCCTGTCGAATCGTATCAGTTGGTTCTTCAATCTTCGAGGCCCCAGTGTCAGCCTGGATACAGCATGCTCATCTTCACTCGTTGCTCTGCACTTGGCCTGTCAGAGTATTCGTGCTGGTGAGAGCACAATGGCAATTGTGGGGGGCACCAATCTGATGATCATGCCCGACGTCAATGGAGCCATGACCCGGCTGCATATGTTGTCTCCTGATGGGAGATGCCACTCATTCGACCACAGGGCAAACGGGTACTCCAGGGGAGAAGGCGCTGCTTTCTGCGTGCTGAAGCCGCTGCATCTGGCTGTCAAGGACGGTGATACTATTCGTGGCGTGATCCGCAACACTGCCGTCAATCAAGACGGCAACACCCCGGGTATAACGTTGCCTTCTGCACAAGCCCAAGAAACGATGATCCGGGCCTGCTACGCCCAGGCAGGTCTGAGTCTGGCTGACACAGGATACGTCGAGGCGCACGGAACTGGAACGGCGGTCGGTGACCCGGCCGAAGCGCAGGCATTGGGCAAGACTTTCGGAGCAGCAAGAGCGCCCGGTGACCCGGTCTTGATTGGATCGCTGAAATCCAACATTGGCCATCTCGAAGGCGGCTCTGGCATGGCGCAAGTGGTCAAAGCTATCCTCATGCTTGAGAAAGGCGAGATCCCTGCAACTATCTGGCATGAGAAGGCCAATCCCAACATCCCCTTGGTGGAGTGGAACCTGGAGGTGCCCACAAAGCTTGAGCCATGGCGAGGTGCAGGCCTGAGGCGAATCTCCATCAATTCCTTTGGATATGGTGGAACCAATGCACATTGCATCATTGACGACGCGTACTCGTTCCTCACAACGCGCAGAATCGATGGCAAGCACAACGTGCAGAAGACGGGAATTGAGTCTCGCGCCCGCCACCCCAGTCCTGAGGTCTCCTTCCCAAATACATCGTGGGCATCTGTCAGTTCCCAGCCGGTCAGTGCTGCCTTTACCAAGCAGGCATCGTCTTCTGCCATCCCAAGGCTTCTCATCTGGACCGCCAATGAACAGCCCGGTATCTCACGAAATGCCCACACGTATGCCGACTACCTGGAAGAGAGACTTGCGCAAGATCGCGCAGATAGGGCGCAACAGGAAGTCCTGGAGCGGTTCGCTCGAACCCTGGCCGATCGTCGGAGTATCATGCCATGGAGGTCCTTCATCGTCGCCCATGACTTGAGCGACGCCATTACAAAACTGCGGGACAACGCGATCAAGGCGATCAGAACAACTAGCAGCAAGACGGCGACACCACGCATCGGATTTGTCTTCACTGGACAAGGTGCACAATGGTTCGCCATGGGCCGCGAACTGTTCAAGTTCCCAGTGTTCCGAGAAAGCATCGAGAGGGCTGGAGGCTTCTTCGTTGGTCTGGGTGCTTCCTGGTCAATCATGCATGAACTCTGGCAGAGTGAAGCATCTTCTCAACTTGCTGCTCCTTACCTCAGTCAACCAATTTGTACCGCTCTGCAAGTTGCCCTTGTCGACCTGTTGGGAAGCTGGGGGATCAGACCATCTGTGGTCGTTGGACATTCAAGCGGAGAGATCGCCGCTGCATATGCCAAAGGCGCACTTACCAGGGAGGCTGCGTGGATGGCAGCCTACCACCGTGGCCACCTGAGTGGCTGCATCAAAGCTTTTGCCCCAAGTTTAAGTGGTGCCATGTTGGCGACGGGTCTAGGCCCGGAGGAAGTTGAGCCATACTTGGCCCAAGTCAGAAATGGCAACGCTACCGTGGCCTGTATCAACAGTCCAACCAGCACAACGGTGTCTGGAGACACCTCTGCCATCGATGAGCTTGAAGGCATCTTTCAAAGAGATGGGTTGTTTGCACGACGTCTCCGGGTTGAGGTCGCCTACCACTCCCCGCATATGCATGTAATTGCCCAAAGTCATTCGGACGCTCTGAAGGCGCTCATCACCAATGCAGAGGCTGACGAGGGTATTCCAATGATTTCCTCGGTGACTGGCAAGGCTATTGAGCACAACAGTGAGCTGGGTGCAGACTACTGGACCATGAACATGGTCAGCCCAGTGCGCTTTGCCCAGGCATTGCAAGCACTGCTCAGCATTACTGCCACCGGATCGCTGATGCGGGGAGCCAACAAGCCTTTTGTGGATCATTTGATCGAAATCGGACCTGCCGCCGCGCTCAAGGGGCCGATCCTCCAGATCTTGCAGGCAGTGAAGCAAACATCCAATGTGACATACCATTCGGCTCTCCAGCGCGGCAAGAATGCCATCGAAACCACGCTATCGCTCGCTGGCACGCTGTTCCAGCATGGGTTGGCAGTCGATTCTCTTGGCCTGTTCGGGCATACTGGCAAAGGGGAGTTCCTAGTTGATCTGCCCCCGTTCGCATGGAATCATGGCCACAAATATTGGCGAGAGGCGAAGGCAGGTCGGACTCATAGGTTCCGAAAGCATGCACGCCGAGATCTGAATGGCACCGAGACAACTGATGAGTTGCCTGAGGAACCTCGGTGGCGAAATATTCTAAGAGCGACCGAAGTGCCGTGGACGCAGGCGCATAGAGTTCATGGTTCCGCCTTGTACCCGGTAAGTCATCCCAAGCCATCCAAGCCCCCGAAGTTGGTGCCTTTGGAAGGTATGTACATGTGAGACTGATGTCCTCTCAGGCAGCAGGGATGATGATAATGGCATTAGAGTCGATGCGAGAGAAAGCAGACACATCCAGACCCATCGCCGGCTACGAACTACGCGACGTCATCATCAGTCGAGCAATCCTCATCCCCGAAGGCGACCGTGGCGTTGAGCTTATGTTGACAATGCATCCCCTCCGTGAGGGATCCAAAACTCTATCCTCTGCATGGAATGAGTTTCAACTGCATTCACGGCAGAGCGTTTGGGAGCTTTGTTGCACGGGTCTCATACAGACCCGCTACAAACCGGCGGTAAACACGGCGTTTGTGGACGAAGAACGTCGGGCTGCAGCTGCATTCGCCCACGAGTACAGGGAAATTCAAGATAAGTCGCCTCGAGCGGTACAGAGGCCCCATTTCTACCATCACCTGTGGTCGATTGGCCTTGTTTATGAAGGCCCATTCCAAAGCCTCATGGACATCCGCAAGGGAGCGTACTGCAGTACGGGCAGGATCGTTGTTCCTGACACCAGGTCGATTATGCCGATGGGGTTCGAATTTCCGCATCTTATTCATCCCGCGACGTTGGACAATGCCATCCAACTTGCTTTGCCCAGTGCTACCCCTGTCGACGACGAGCTATCCCAGGCTCTGGTTCCGGTGTCAATCGGGCGACTGTACATCTCGGCCGACGTGCCCAATACCCCAGGAAGCGTCCTGAGCGGCTTTGCCGTCTCAAACGTGGTCGGCGTTGAGCAACCTACATCCCGAGTCGTTGTTTCCAACCAGCAATGGGACAAGCCGCTCATTATCCTCGAGGACATCAAAGGCAAGATGATGACTGGTCCGGTTGACAGGAGCACAGGATCCATCGACACGAACCTTCGAAAGCTCGGGACATATTTCCACTGGCAGGCTGATATTAGCATGCTGGAAGCCAGTGAAGTCATCAGGATGTGCAAGAACGCCGTCGGTGATGTGGGACAGGTGGACCGCAAAGTCCTATTTGAGATTGAATTGGCCTGCTTCGTCATAATCAAGCGGGTATTGCAGCAGTGCTCTGTGGAGGAGTCCAAGTCATATGCATGGCACTTTAGGCTTCTCTACGAGTATATGCGACACTACTTCGCACTGGGAGAGGCCAAGCAGATTCCCTACCAGCTGGAGACACCTGAGATCGATTGGCTCAAGATCAGCACCGAAGAAGAGAACGAGCTCCTGACCCGTGTGGCAGCAGCATCCACAGACGGGCAAGCCTTGGTGGAGATTGCACCGCATCTGCCGGCCATCCTTCGCGGTCAAATACCGCCGTTGCAGGTGTTGATGAAGGGCAACCTGCTAGGCAGCTTTTACCAAGATGGGCTGGGCACGGCCCAGCACTACGCTCAGATCAGCTTCTACATCGATATGATGTCACATAAGAACCCTGGCATCGACGTCCTTGAAATTGGGGGGGGGACGGGAGCATGTACCCTTCCCATCCTCGAGACGCTTGGGGGGGCCAATGGAACATCTCCGAGACTGGGCAATTACACCTTCACCGACATCAGTCCAGGCTACTTTGAAAAGGCCCGCAGCAAGTTCAAGGCCTGGCTTCCTCTGATGGTCTTTAAGAGACTCGATATCGAAAAAGATCCCATCGCGCAGGGATTCGATAAGAAGTATGACCTGATTGTCGCATCCAATGTGTTGCACGCAACACGATCGATCGGCCAGACTTTGAAGCACACAAGAATGCTCCTGAAGCCTTCAGGCAAGCTTATCATTACCGAGGTCACACAAGCCATGAAGATGAGGTTCCACCTTATAGTCGGCACCCTTGAAGGCTGGTGGTATGGCGAGAATGACGGGCGTTTACTAGGGCCGACTCTCACCGTGCAACAGTGGGATAAAGCCTTCTTGGATGCCGGATTCAATGGCGTCGAGCTCGACCTGCCAGACTTTCCCGATCCAAGGGATACTGGCTTGTCTGTCATTGTGACTGCCGCCTCCCCGCTGGCGCCGCCTCCGACGCCAAAGGACGTTCTTGTGGTTCTTCCAAACGCGGCTGAAAGAGACGTCGTGTCTGGCGCTGAAGCTATACGCGCAGCACTCGAATCAGCTGGCGCTGATGTCTCCGTCGTAATGCTCGCCGACACGCTTGAGATGGACCTGAAGGGAAAGTCATGCCTATGCCTGTTAGATGCGAACAAGTCTGCCGGCTTCCTCCCAGATATCGACAACACCGCATGGTCGGCATTGCAGCTGTTGATTCTCCGGGCTCATGATACGACCTACGTCACTCGAGGCGCCGCACTTGACTGCCCAAACCCATTTTCGAGTCTGATGGCAGGCCTGGCACGATCGATCCGATCGGAAAATCACGATGTCTCTCTGACGACGCTGGACGTGGAGTATGCCAGCCCTTTTGATGCAGAAGACAACGTTCTGCCATTGCTCAAGGTCTTCAGATCTGCGACCCAAGCTAAGCACAGGGACCAGATGCCGGACTGGGAGTACGCGATTCGTAGTGGACGTCCCATGGTACAGCGAGCACTCTTGGAGGACAAGTTCAACGCCCTTGTGTCGGGTTGGCACACAACCCCTGTGGCAGAGAAGATGGCGTTCAATCAGGAAGGTCGCCCCTTGGCCTTGGCCGTCGGCACTCCAGGTCGCCTGGACACTCTGCGCTTTCAAGACGATGCAGGTGCTCGGCTTCCAGTCGGAGAAGATGAGGTGGAGATCGAAGTGCGAGCTGCTGGTCTTAATTTCAAGGATGTCATGGTGGCCATGGGCCAACTGTCGCAACCAGCATTGGGGGTCGACTGTGCCGGTGTCGTCAGCCGGGTGGGCAGCAAAGTACAAGACTTGCCCATTGGCACTCCGGTCATGGCTTGGATGGTGGGAACGTTCTGCAACTTTGCACGAGCTCCAGCCGCGATGGTGCAGCCTGTTCCTGCAGGAATGGATTTTGCAACAGCTGCATCTTTGCCAGTCATCTTCAGCACAGCACACTACTCATTAGCCTACGTTGCCCAGCTCCGAGCAGGAGAGACAATCCTCATTCACGGCGCGTCTGGAGGCCTTGGACAGGCCGCCATCATGCTTGCACAGCATGTTGGCGCCACCGTCCTCGCAACCGTCTCATCCCTGGCCAAGAAGAGTCTTCTCATGGATGAGTACAACATTCCAGAAACGCACATCTTCAACAGTCGTGGCGGCAGCTTTGCTGCAGGGATTCTTCGTCTGACCAGAGGCCGTGGAGTTGATGTGATTCTGAACAGTCTGGGTAAGTGTCTCTCGATGGTGAGCGTATGAATAACGAAGTACTAATCTGTCAAAATAGCGGGTGAAGCACTACGGGCATCCTGGCGCGCCATTGCACGTTTTGGTCGTTTTATCGAACTCGGCCAAAAGGACATTGCCACCAACGCCACGCTCGAGATGGAGCCTTTCCTGCGAAATGTCTCATTCCATGCGGTCAACATGATTGACTTGCAGGACTGGGATGTCAAGAGAGCAGGACAGGTCTTCAAGGAAGCCGTCGACCTGCTGCGCTCTGGCATTATACGACCTGTGTCTCCGATTACCGTTCTGCCATTCTCCCAGGCAGAGGAGGCATTCCGGCTGATGCAGGCTGGTAAGCACATGGGGAAAATTGTCTTGACCGTTGTTGATGGCGACCTCGTCCCTGCTCTGCCCGCCTCTGCACCTCCAGTACGCTTCGGTGCAGATGCCACGTATGTTATTGCTGGAGGCACTGGTGGTATTGGCAGAGCCATTACCGAATGGCTAGTTGCCCGGGGTGCCCGCAACATCCTTCTGCTTTCTCGCTCAGGAAACCAGAAGGCTGTGACGAGAGAATTGATCGCCCGCTTGTCCAACCAGGGTGCTCGTGTCGAAGCGTGGCCGTGCGACATCAGTGATGAGGAACAAGTTCTGAAAGTGCTGGCGAGATGCAAGAGCGAGGCCTGGCCGGCTATCAAGGGTGCCATCCAAGGTGCCATGGATCTCTCTGATTCGGTACATCCGTTCTTACAAGAGCGCATATCGTGGTAGCTAACCAAATGTCACAGGTATTCGAGAAGATGACCTTGGAGCAATTCAGACGAGCCATCAGACCCAAGGTGCAGGGCAGCTGGAACTTGCATGCTAAACTGCCAAGGGACATGGACTTGTTCGTATTGCTCTCCTCATCCGCAGGCATTGCAGGATCCCGAGCCCAGGGCAATTACGCTGCGGGTAATGTGTACGTGCTTGGTCGGCGAAACAGCCAGCCCATTCATTGCCCAGTCTTCCTCCAGCTTACACTTGTCTAGATTCCAAGACGCCCTCGCCCACCACCGCCGCAGTCAAGGACTGCCGGCCTGTTCGTTTGATGTGGGAATGGTTCTTGGGATCGGTTTCCTGTCTCATGACACCACCGATCGCAGGGTTTTTGAGAACCTGCGATCTTGGAATTTCCTCGGCATCCACGAAGCAGAGTTCCTCGGCATACTCGAAGCCGCAATCCGGGGAGACAGTGTGGCAGGAGCGCCCCTGCCCCCGCAGCTCATCACCGGCCTCGGAACTGGCGGAATGATGGCTTCGCAAGGTCAACAATACCCATGGTGGTTTGGAGATGCCAAGTTTCGACACATCGTGCTTGTCGACACACACATACTCAGTCAAGACGGTGTGGACGAGGAGAAGCCTGTGAGCTTGCAACTGGCTGAATCGAGCGTCGAAGAGGCCACCGAAATCATCACCGAGGCCCTATGCAAGAAGCTAGCCAAGTCTCTGATGGTGGCTGAAGCTGACATCGAGCCCGACAAACCTGTCAGCAGCTACGGCGTTGACAGCTTGTTAGCAGTGTGCGTTTTTTTTCTCTCCTCCTTTCTCATTGTTCGTGTGGATCAGCGTTCGAGTCTGGCCAAGTTTACTGACGTGACAATGCAGGGAGCTGCGCAGCTGGATCCATTCCGAGATCAACGCTGAGGTGTCTGTGTTTGAGCTCCTAAGCCAGAGCCCAATCTCGTTGTTGGCAGGTACTATTGCTCAGCGGCGCATTGGGGAATGATGACACGGCAAGTTGACGGAAAAGGCATGAGGATATCATGCGCCACTCGGCCTTCTGCTTGGTGCGATGAAGACTACAACAGCGATGTCATGATATGACTGCTGCATTGAGGCGAAGCTATTCCATAGGGCGCGTAGCTAGATCATTCAAAAAAAGAGCAAGCTCTCTCTCAGAGATCCATCACCCCCCATCCACTCCTTCATGTCACTGCCCTCGTGCCACATCCTCGCCATCGCACCGCGCCACTCCCTCTCCATCTTCTCGACCAACAACAACGCTCGGGCCAAACTAGCCTCACTCTCGGCAACGGCGTCGAAGTAATCCAGTCTCCTCTTCTTCATGTCCAACCAGGTCTCCGAGTCAGGACCGGAGGATAGGAATCCAGCTGCCGACCCAGGGCTAGTAGGTCGAGAGGATTCCTCACTCGGGTCAAGTCTATCGACGATGGAGCTGTATCGATCGAATGCCGATCTCGGCGTGCTAGGCTCGTCATCAATACCCAGACGACCCTGCTGACCTTGGCCAAAACCCCAGGGACTCCCACCCCAGCAGCAGCGGCAGCGGCAGCGGCAGCGGCGAATCCCAATAAAATCCCCCCAGCGCCTGCGCTTCGTCTCGAGCGAGACACGGTGACAATCAAAGCGTGATGCCTCGGCCGCCGCCGCAAACGGCGGAATCCAAACAGGATACATCCAGGACTCGCGCACGGGCGGGTCGACCTGGTGGTACCAGCGCGCGAGGCTGTCGAGCTGGGCATGCGTGAGCAGGTAGAACTGCAGCAGCGAGCGCGGGAAGGACGGGTGCGCGCGGCCGGTGGTGACGGAGACCAGTGGGGTCAGTGGGGTGGAGAGGTGCGCGATTAGGTGCGCTGCTGCTGCTGCTGCTGCGGGGTGGTTGGGGGGTGGGGGGTAGATGGTGTAGGCGTAGGTGTCGGTGTCGGGGTAGGTATAGGGGGAGTAGTCTGCAGGCTGATGTCGTCGTTGTCCATGATGATGATGATGATGATGATGATGATGATGATGATGATGATGATGATGATGTTCTTGTTGCTCAACAGCAACAGCAGCAGCTCTCCCGAGCGGCTCGATGGCCATGTCCATGTGTGCGTGTGTGTGTGTGTTTCTCTTACTTCGAGGTAGTAGCAGCGGCGTGTGGATAGTAAAGTACTTCTCGACAGAAGACACCCGTTTCAGAGTGCTGCTCATTTCTCATTGTCCGCCTGGACTGCTCGTCTGTCTGTTTGTCTCAGGCCTCAGGGTGTGTATGTAGTTCGTCCCATTCTCTCTCTCTCTCTCTCTCTCTCTCTCTCTTTGAGCTCGGACTCGGCCGCGCGCTTTGTTTGCAGTGTAAAAATACATCATTGTCGACGCGGGTTCGAGATGAGGCTCGTGCGAGCATGGCCCAAAACAAAGCAAAGCCAGGTGGGAAGAAGAAAGCACTGGACATCCGCTTCTGCTTCCTGTGTGATTGGTCAGCAGAGACAGAGGGCAAAGAAGAGGTCAAGGGAGGGCAAATGCTGGGTGCATTCATTGTCGCAGGTTGGGCTAATTACACATGTCGCCGACCTGAAGCAGGCTTGTCGGTCCTTCTGGCCGTCTGTCCCCTGTGGATGGTCAAGATGATAATGCTCCGTTCAACTCTTTGTTTTTCTGTCTTCTGTCTTCTTTTTCTTTCTGACAGGACCCAAAACCCTTTGCTCCCTCCCCCCTCTGAGCACCTTGCAGAAAGACACGTTCTGGTTCGGGTCATGGGTGATCCCGAACATGCGTGTCCTAACACAGCCTGCGCCACCTATGCCCAAGCTCTGTAACAGAGGGATGACAGGAATACCAGCCCAAGCTCTGTAACAGAGTGATGACAGAAATACCCAGCCCAAGCCCTGTAACAGAGTGATGACAGAAATATCAGCCGAGCTGATCCATGTACGCCGATTGCTCCTAGTCAACATCAAATCATCCTGACGTGCGAAATCGTCGTCAGCCAAGTGGCAAAGAATTTCAATAGCAGAATCAAGGCGTGAGAACCAAAGGAGAATCTATGCATCCGTCTTGACCGCTTCCGCCGTCTCGGCGACGTCTGGGGCAGACTCCAATGCCTCATCGGCAGCGGCCTCTTCTACACCAGGCTTGGTCTCAGCAGTAGCCGTCTCAGCAGCCGTCTCAGCAGCAGCACCCTCGTCAGTCGTGGCCGGGGGCTCGCTGGACTCTGCCTGCGCAGCCTCGTCGTCGGGTGCTGGCTTGCCCTGGCCGTCTTCGGCCGCGGCCTCTCCATTGACGCCGTTGGTGGTAGGCGTATCTTTCGACTCCTTGTCTCCATCGGCCTCGTGTGGCTCGGCACCGAGAATCTTCCACTTGCCCAGCAATTCGACGGATCGCTTGCGGAAGTCGAATTCCTCATCACGGGGGATGGTGTTGAGCTTGAGCAGCGCCTTCAACACTTTGTTGATCTTGGTCGCCCGGATGATGGGCGCTTCCAGGTCTTCGTAGTGCTCCAGCTTCTTAATGAAGGCCGACATCTGCGGCATGTCGTCTTCCTGGGGAGCTTGGTCTCGCGAGAGGAAGCCCTTCTGCAGCTTGTGGCGGAGGAAGAGGACTGGATCGGCGTCAGTCAGAGTGCATTGACACGGGCAGATCATCCACTTACCTTCGCGCTCACGACCCTTTCGGGCCTCTTCTGGGTCCATGGGCGGTTCTGGCTCAGGTTCAGGTGCGTCTGCCATCTCCTCGTCTTCGGTCGCGGCTTCCGCCCTCGACTTTCTCTTCTCAGCCTTCGCCTTGGTCGGCTTCTCCTTGGCCTTTTTCTCCGACGCAGCCGGGGTCTTGTTGGTCAACTTGATCTTGGTCGTCTTGGGAGTCTTGGCCGGCTGGAAGACGGGTTAGCAAGGGCACAAGAGCCAGACCCAGCACAGGGGAGGGCGAGTCAGCTCACCTTCTCAGGCTCCTCGTCGTCGGTCTCAGCGGCCTTCTTGCGCTTCTTGGCCGACTTTGGTGCGGTATCGATATCGGCCTCGACCTCATCCTCCTGGGCCTTGGCCTCACTCTTGCGCTTCTTCTTGGACCCTTTCTGTGCCTTCTCGGCCTCTTTCTCGGCCTTGGCTGCCTCTTCTTCCTCAAGGAATTTGGCATGGTCGATGAGCAAGTTCTTAAAGTGCTGCAGGTCGTGGTCCTCGGCCGCAATCTTGTATGCCTCCAGAAGGGACTTGTTCTTGCCCTTCTCTGACACATCCTTGCACTCTTCCGCCTTGAGCTCGCTCAGGTCTGTGTTGTGGATCCAGGCACTGGAGAAGAGTTAGCTTGACAGTCTGTTCGGTTGCCAAAGTCAAGCAAAGGAAGAGAAGAAGAAGCACAGAGTAAGCTGGCCAGGCGCAAGTCAGTGGGCGGCGCACTCACAATTCGTTGGTCCCAAGGAACATGACAGGGAAGGTGCGCTCATGGACCTTCTTGCCTCCATCGGCGTATGCGTCATTGTATGTGCCATCGGCCTTCTTGGTGGTGACGGGGCGGGTGTTGAGAAGGATGGCGGGCAGCATGTCCTCGTCGCAGATGATGGCCGGCCATGGCGGGTAGCTCTTGAGCCGAGCAAAGTACAGCTCACCCGGTTGCGCGTCGATATGCGTGATCTTGCCCGTCGTTGACTTTCTCTTGTTCGCCTTCTTGCTCTTGTGCTCTGGCGCACCCGCGGACTTGCGCTTGCTGTTGCCATTCTTTTTGGCTCCCGACGCGCCATTTGCAGTGTCGGCGTCGCCAGTGGCAGGAGCGTCTTCTTTGGCTGCGGCCTCGTCGGTGGGAATGTCGGCAGCTGCGTCGGCCTCAGCTTCAGCCTCGGTAGTAGCTGGTGCTGCAGATGCGGCTTCGCCGTTGGGGGCGTCGGAGCTAGCAGCTAGAGGGTGTTAGCAGTGGACTAAGCAAGAGTCGATGCGCGCGATGGCCTTTCACGCGATTGTCGCTGTCGCTGTCGCTGCCTCGCGCGCGCGCGCTGAGAATCAGGCGGGCCATCTCCAGCAGTTGCCAGAGTCGCGAATGCCGCTCCTGGTGAAGATGACGCAGGCGGCAGCCCGACCAGCAGCATCAGCGATGGGAATGAGAAGGAGATGTCTTACCTGCTACCGCGTCACCAGTGTCACCCTCGGCCGCGTTGCCTGACAACTCGCCACCTGCGTCAGTCGCGGCGGCCGCGCCGGCATCAGCAGCGACAGGCGCCGCACTGTCAGCGGTCTCAGGGGAGACAGCAGGGCCGCGCTTTGACTCCGCTGCAGCAGTCTTGCTGGCCATGGTGATGACAGGGGAACAGAGATGGAGTGGCAGCTGCCCAGGTTGTTGCCTTGCAGTCCTTGTTGCACACACACTGTCCTATGTTGACACAATCAGAATGAGTAGGATTCAGAGAGCTGGGTCACTCTTCTACCCAAGGCAAGTAGAGATGTGCACAGGGAGAGGGAGTCCTTCAGTAGTCAATGGCGCACACAGCGCGTCACTGATCATGGAACACTTGACTATTGACGCGCTGAGTTTGACTGTCTGGGAGGGCGCCTTTGCTGGCAACAGGACTGGACTTACAGAGCAGTAGATAGGGATACCTGCAATACTCTGGATTCAGTTACTTGACTGACTGTGGCCAGACAAAAGTCAGTCAAGGCAGCGTGAGCAATTAAAGGTTGGATGAGTATCCAATCAACCAGAGCGGAAAAGACTGAGGGCGGCTGAGCTTATGCGGGGGCAAACTTGCCAAGCCGAGGTGGGGCGCACACTGGGGCTCCACACATTAGCTGAAAACAATATACATACCAAGCTGTTCCCTGACTGATGACTGTCAACTGCTTCAATGATCAAATTAGAGTCAAGTATTATCAAGTGATTAGACCTCCCCCTTATCACCAGTTACAGACCTCCCCCTTATCACCAGTTACAGACCTCCCCCTTATCACCAGTTACAGACCTCCTCACTCTTGTCACCAGTTAACGACCAGGTCATACCCTCCTGTTCTGGCTTGTGAATCCTCAACCACCACAGAAAATGGTCCTCCAAGGGCAGCAGGTTGAGCAGCAAGGTGTTTGACTTCCACCCTATCAAACACACCAGTGCTCCTGCCACGGCATCGAGGATGAAGTGGTTGGCTGTCGAGATGATGGCAACCAGAATAGTCAGCGGATACAGGACTCCTGCAACAACACAAGCAAGCCGCCTCATCGACGGTAGCCTCATTCGTGGCCCCAGTTCCGGCTGGCTCTTGTTGGAAAAGGGCAGAGGCACCGACTTGGAGTGCTGATGCTTCGTAGCCAACGGTATCGTCATAATCGTCACGCCGATCAACAGCGCATATCCGAAATGCAGCGATGGCATAGCAGCTACAAACATGTCAGTTTGAAGCGAGTGCATCTCTCCGTATGACATTGATCCTGCTTACCATACTGATTGCAGAACCTATTCTCCGTCCACACACTCTTTGCGCCCCCTTCGCCATGCACGGTGTCGACAAAGTCGTAGCTCTTGGCCACCTCTGCCAGGGGCCCCGTCTGTGCTGGATCACTCAAGAGTCGTGGAGGCATACACGGCCAGAGGGTAAAGACAACAAAGGCCAGCAAATTGCACATTGCCATGGTACGTCGACGAGCCTTGTAAAGCTCCTCACCTGATCGGGATGCCGCCTGGGCTTGAGCCATGTTGCCCTCGATCCGCGTTTGTCTGGGCCTGGTGCTCGTGATGGTGTAGTAGAACAGCCAGACCAGGAAGGCAATTGTTCCTGGAATATGGATGAAGCTATACAACCAGTTGATTGTGGTCATCAGTCGTGGGAAGGCGAGGAAGAATCGCTGTATGCGCAGCTCCCAGAATATATGCATGCTCTTCTCGGCTTGGATCACCTGCAGCGCATGTTTACGTGACAAGTGGACCGCCCCTTCGACAACCCTCAGCGCAGTGAAGGCCCGACCTAACTGGTACACCTGGAAGCATAATCAGCCTCTGCTCCAGCATACCCCACCTCCCTCCTTACCCAGTAAATAAGGGCCCAATACCAGGCCTCAACGAGAAAAGGCAACTTGGAGAGAACCCGGCTCAAGAACCGGTTTCGGAAGACGGCAGTGTTTGGAGTCTTGACGCTGGCAGAATAGCGAAAGAAGCGCAACTCACGATCGCGCCATCGACTGTCTTGGGAGGGAAGAAGAGAGGGCGACAGCGACCGAGGCGACCGGGTTATTAGGAGGCCATCGTTGATCTCAGCCTCCCCCTCATCCTCGTCACTAGACTCCGCGCTCGAGAGTCGGGTTCGCAAGGCCGAGGAGGACCTCCTACTTTGCGTTCGGTTTATCCAGGCACCACCAAACAAAAGTATCACCACCGTCAGAGGCTCAAGATATGCACCTGCTCCCATCGCGCTGGGCAATTCTATGCGAGTACCATCAACTGCAGACAAGTTCAACGGGTCAACCAGGGAGGGGAAAGCAAAGCAAGATAAGTGTGATCAAATTTATCCGCCGCAACAAACCGGATGACAAAATTCGAGGCACCAAAGTGTAAAGCAGTAGAATAATCAGAAATAGACTGTGCGCACAGCACGATGGAAGAGAAAAAAAAAGTTGATAGGGTGAAGGTCAAACGGTTGCCTTGCGCGTTATTGTCCGCTGACACGAGGGCACTTGCATATTCGGGGTCAGGGAGATTCCGCTCCGGCATGGTCGACCAGGATGGATTTGCAGTGGTGTCCGCGTGCCGTTCGTCATTTAGTTAAGGTGTGGGCTTGGCATCGCCCAGAAATATAGTACAACGACTAGCGCAGTGCAACTGCCATAGAAGGTTAAATATTTACGCTAGTGCAATTAGGCTTCTACCTTAAATACCTAATTTCTCGACTCAGTTGCGGTCATGTGACGGCGAGCTGGATTTTGCTGTCACTCCACTGCTTCCGGCCTCGCCCGTTCTCGTAATCAATACACCGCCTGTCTTGTGACTCTTTTCTAAATATGGACGTCCGTACGTGCAGAAGAATAGCAGCTCGACGCTATTCCTCTAGCGCATCCTTCTGTCCAAGTGTCTCGTGACTTGGCAGCCTCACCATCTAATATTGCCGTACCATTGACGTGCCCGTTGCCGTAGTACTCGTTCTGCTGGCCCTCGATCTTTTCGGCCGCGGGGCCGTGGGGCCGTTGAGGCTGCTTGCCATGCGTTTCCCACAGCTCGTGGCGCTCCTTCAAGATCTCCTGCGCCCATTCCTTCATCTCCGGCAGCGAGAGGCGCTTGATCACGCCGGTGAACTCGGACAGGTCGAGGCTGCAGTCGGAAGCGGCTTCGTACTCGACCATCTGCAGGACCAGCTCGATCTTGTCGACGTCGTGCACAAACCGGCTCTCGATGGTCTCGCTGTCCTCGTACTCCTGCCACACGGCGCGGATGTCGCGGCCGGCCTGGCCGCCGTGCACTTTGCCCAGCAGGCTCTCGGCCACCCAGTCCATCGTTGACGCCTCTCTGCGGTTCTTCTCCGCCTTGGGCACCCCGTCGACCGGCGTCAGGTCGCCCACCAGGCCCTCGGCCATGTCGTGCACCAGCGCCATCCTCGTGCACCGTGCCAGGTCCAGGCGTGAGGCCAGCGCGGGCGGCGCCAGCATTGTAATCAGAGACATGCGGTACATGTGATCCGCAATCGATTCACCATTGCCCAGGCCGAAGCGTCGCCATCCCTCGCGCTTCTCCAGCTTCAGCCGCTCCAGGTAGTGGAAGAATGGCACCGGAGATGAAGAATTCTCTTGCGGCCGCCTGGGTAGATCGGCCAGAACCGCTCTTACCGACCAAGGATTGGGCTTGGGGAGCGATGAGGTGTGTGCCATTTCTTCCTATCGCTCCGCTGCTAAGATGGATCATCAAGATGTGCAGCTATCGCCGTAGCTGTAGTTTGGAACCTACCTTGCAGAGCCGTGCTGCGACTGGTTCCACCCGGGTTTACCTATCCAGGGCGCTGAGAGAAAGAGAGAGGGGCTGTCCAGGGCAAAAGTAAAGAATTGAACTCTAAAGAGCGTGGCGGCGGAAAGTTGATGACGGCGGTGGAATGCAAATTGTTTACTCTTGTTTGGTGGGGCAGTGGCAGTGGGTGGCGGTTGCCAGAAATATTGTTAGCCGGAATAAGGCAGGAACATGTCGACTGTCATTGGCCCGTCGTCCGTGGGCTTTCCCCTTTTGCCAACCACCAGACAACACATCGGAGCCATGCGCGATGGCAGCAGCGCAGTGCAATGGGATGGCCGCCGCAATATCGCCCTCTTCATCCGATCCTTGCATTTACTCGACCTCGACCTGCTCGAGGACTGGCCCGGACTGAGCGAGCACACCTTCACGGCACGTGCCGTCCAGCAAAACGTCCAGCAGCGTGTCAAGGGGGTTGAATGGGCTTTGTTCAGGCTGTTTGAGCTGTTTTCGCCAACAGAGGCGTGCGATGTAGGTCCTTGCCCTGCTCTATCCGAGCCCTGACCTTCTGTAAAGAGAGGCTGTCCCCCGTGTTGGGCTACTGACACGCTAAGAAACTACGCCCTTTCTTCCCGCCCTTGTCTTCTCTTCAATCCGTCAATCTGCGGGCTGCTTTGCTTCGCGCCTTGACCGAGCTGAAGAAGAATGGACTTCTGCCAAAGGAGACGGTTGTGCGGAAGACGATGCTGGATGAATGCAAAGGCGAGCGCTTTGAGGAATTGCTGGCCGCCTTTTCCATGCTTGTGCTGAGAAAGACCTTGGCCAAGTCTCCCTCGGTCAACATATCCGCCATTCCTGAACCAGAATGTGTCCCGCTCATTCTGGCATATCGAGCCTCGCTTCGACAAGTGCTGACTCGGCGGCAACATGTTGATACACAGGCGAACCTGAAGAAGGGCCAGCTTGATCGCCGCGCCCGGTCACTGTCGCAGAGGAAGGCTCGTGCTCTGGAGGAGATTCAAACCATCGGCCCTCTCGAAAGAGGACGCGTTGTGGGACTGCTCAAGGATGCCTGGACAGGAGACAGCCAGTGGATCCAAGCAATCATTTATGAGAACATCCAGCGTTGTGATGATGCTACAGGCGGCGAGCAAGGAAGTGGTGATGACTGGCAGGACGGGGGTGACGAAGGCCTGCTGCATGACCTGAACCGACGTGTGCGCATCCAGCAAGAACGGCTCGCTAGGTGGACGCAGCTTGAGGAATCCTTGCCCAGTCGACCAGAGCAGCAGCCTGCGCCATTGCGTGCCAAGTCAGACCCAACGCCGAATGGATACTCGTTTAGGCAGCACCAGAGTATTGTGCCTGGTCTTGCCACCAAACCAGTGCAAGCGAGCAGTGATGGCGTCAGGGATGAGCCATTGTTGGCCCCCTTTGCCGCCATTTTGCACCATCTCGATTCCGAGCTTGGAAGCCCTCAGGCACCCACAACTGGCCAGAATATGCCACCGCGGCCGATGGTCGACAAAGAGCCGGTAACAGCGGTATCATCGCCCAGGCAAGAGTCGTCTAGGAGGGAAACAACTTTGTCACCCAAGCCAGTCGGCTCCGAGTTTTCTTGGCTAGACGAGAGCGAAATACGATCACGACACAATGAGGATTCGCTGCCTTTGCTGCCTGTCAATAGCATGAGGGATGGAATGACAAGGGCACATGCACTGTTGCTAAGTTCTGATGCCGTTGACATTCCTGCAGAGCCAGGAAAGAGCGAGCAGGCAGCCATAGTCGCACTGTCAACGGGAAGCAGAGGGACCCTGCTCGAACGAACACGACAAAGCATTGCAGCATACAATGCAAAGCCACGCCCGAAAACGAAGGCAGCAAAGGGCCGCCCCTCTCAGAACTTCCCAACCAATCCATTCGAGACGCCGAGGAGATGGAGCGCAAAGGCATTGCTGCCATCGTCGAGGGAGTCGACCCCGCGAGAGAACCTGTTCTCAGACGATGCCGAGTCTGCGTCGATTTTCAAGTCACGGCCCAAGGTTGCGCAGTCGCCGGTGTTGCGGGCGGCGGCGGGCATTGGCCACGACGACGACGGTGTGCTTGCCGGCGAGATGACGATCTTGGACATAGGCAGTAGCAATGTTGTGTGAGCAGACTGCATTCTTTCTGCCGGACTTGATGAATTCCTTTGTATTGTCGACTCTTCTTAATTTGTTGGAGCCGCGCGTGGCCCAGCTTGGACTAGCGTGGGCCCTTTCTTGGCGATTGCGGGTCCTGTTGCCCAGGTGACTTGGAGTGCCCCGCACCCGGCGATTTGCCCATTTGCTGCCTCGTCACGCAGTCGCAGGTGAATGGCAGTCTTTTGCAGTAGCCTTGTCCGTCTTTGCCTGAAGCCGGCGGATGATGGCTCTTTGAACCCGCATTTATATAAGGCGATTCAATGCAACTGTTCCTGCTCGTTGCAAACGGCGCACCCCCATCGCCTCCATCAAACCGCGCCCCCATTTGAACGCTCCCAAGAGCTTGATGACTTCGCTGCTGACTGCGGCCATGCCCGGCTCCTTCCTGCCAACCTGCAACGAGCCGCCGGTCTTCCATCGACCCAGTGCCCGGTCAGCCTTCTTCATCCCGCCAAGCTCCTCGCCAGCCCGGAATCGATCGACGTCATCCCATTCAAGCACCAGGCCGTCGGCGACGTCGACCACCGCCCTGTCCCTGCGAAAGCGTGCCCGACTCGATACCTCGTGCCAGATCACAAGAATATCGAGCGGCCCACGTCCGGTCGGCGACCGCGACGACGACAACGAACCGCCCAGTCCGGTCCCGCTAGTCAACACCGACTATCGCATCGCCGGCGGACTAGACACGCCCAGAGCGGAGCGGGCAGACAGAGATGAGGGTGTCGACTGGGAACTGGAAAAGGATCTCCGTGTCAATCGATTCACACACCCACGACCAGCGCCCTCAGACGCCTGTTTTCCCCGAACACCTCAACATGCTGGAGACATGGCGGACGGGACCAGTCAGGGGCCTCCACAACCGTGCACCACTGGTTGGGGCCGCACCCTTTGGAGCTTGACCGGCGGTGTGGCGGGCAAACTGATCAATCTGTGCTGGACCACGGCCTTTTCTGGCTTCCATGCCGGTGGCGGACGGGGATATCACATGCAGCTCGACACCCCTACAGTGACGGCGGCCGAGCCGAGGTGGCCAGACCAGGCCGACGATGTGTTTGACTCCCACTTCCGTCGGCGTGGCCGCAGTGGCACCCCTATCCCTGGCGAATTCCCAGAAGACGACTCGGTCCAAGACGAGTGCTTGCGTCTCCGTCAGCGCCAAGATGCCGAGACACCCCTGCAGATGGCCAGCAACGACGCAGGCGCGTCCTCCTTGCGGAGAAACTGGGTCATGATCGCCAGCCCCTCGGGCCGGCGGAGCGAAAGCGCAAGCCCTGTGCGAAAGAAGCACCGGGCCAGCACTTCGATCAGCCAGCCTGCGCGTGCAATTGCCCGACCATCCTATGGCTCTCGGCCGCAACGCAAGCCAACCGGAGGCGGAGCATCATATGCCTCGCCCAGAAGCAGCCTACGATCCGGATCCTCCTCGCTCCTCTCCCCTCCGCCATCTTCACACCGCCCCGTCTCCCTTGACCACGGCCGTCCATACAGCCCACCCCGTCAAAACCAAAACAACAATGCACACCCCGCAAGCCGCCAACCCTCGCCCAAGTCGCCCGACGTGCTCAGATTCGAGCGGAAGCTCCGCCACGACAACCTGCGCCAGTCGGACAGCATCAAGCGCATGAACGAGCGCATGAAGCAGCTTCTCCAGGAAGGCCAGCAGGCTCTTGCCTCCAAGGTTGAAGTCTCGGACCCCATCGATGACGACCATGATGGCCATGACGATACCGGCGGCCTTGGTGCCGACGAATTTGATCTTGACCCAACAACGACGCATTATTCTCATGCCCAAACACGCAATCCAACTCGTCATGCATGGTGAACAAGCAAAAGAGGAAAAGTAAAAAAAAAAATATATGGGAATTCTTTCCTCTCTCTTCTGATGATGGTGTGTGGTGTACTTTCTATGGATTGTCTTACTCTTTTTTCTTTCTTCTTTCCCAAAAAAAGGCTGGTGTGGTGGTGTGTACGCAAACAACCCCTTTTTGATAGATCCAAATTTATTATAGACACAATTCACAATTCACAATTCACAATTCACAAATCACAATGGACAATGGACAATGGACAATTTCCAATCTGGTGTGTGCTGTTTTCTTTTCTTCCTTGGACACGATATATATTCACTGGCCACGTGACCACCCCACCACCCACCCCACGGACTGGGGACTGTGGAGTGGACTAACTTGCTGACCCCCCCCCAACCACTTTTTTCTTTCCCCTGCAAATGCTTGCAATCAAAAGTCTGGCTCTGACTTGGTGAATGTACTATGGTAGAGAGGGAGAGAAAAAAACAGAAACAAAGAAAAAATGGATGATCGGGCAAAGTTCAAGGGGGAAAAGGAAAACATAGTCAGTTGTGGGATGACTAGTGTCGTCAGTACTGGTTGTATTGTGACTTAATTGTAGCTAAATCAGGGGCACGGATCTGTCCTGATCCTTAAATGCCGCATCGCCACGCACTATCCCTTCTCGGGCCTAGTGTCAGTGGGTCTCTAGGTCTATTTCCATTCGACAACTAGACAGCTGGAGCAAGAGTCAAAAAGTAGAGATATCAGAGGCCAGATATATCAGTAAACATTAGTCTTCGGTTGATCTCCAAGCTAGAGTAAGGGCAATGTAGTTTACTGTCTAGAAGACAAAGTAATTCTAGACAATCCTTGGCTATACAGAATGATAGATCATGATATTTAAGACAGATACAAACAATGCTTCACCAACCCAGCGAGATTGCTGTGGTCAAGTGAGATGCAGGTGTGCTTGTGCACCCTGTTCTTGCTCCCTTCACTAGCCTCCCAGGACAAGTCGTGACTGAACCTTGCTGCACTCTCGAAGCCTGGTCGTGACGCTTCGGGATGCTGCTGTCCATGAAATAGATTTCGGGCCTTTCGTAAGGAGTAGAATTGAAAGTAATGTGGGTCGTGGTCGTTGAAGGAGATCGAGGATGATGCGAGCGGGCGAAAGGACATGGCATTTAGGCAAGGGCAAGGAACATGGCCAAGCTGCCAGCCAGGACGAGAGCCGGCTTGTTGTTGCTGGCGGCGCCAGTGTATTTGGAGGGGTCGACGCTGGTGGATGTAGCTGCTGAGCTGGTGGTGCTGGTACTGGAGAACATGTTAGCTTGATATAGTGTCTGTCATGATCAGTGTGTACATACCCGTCGGTTGATGGGTCTGTGACTGTTGAGCCAGTGCCAGAGGAAGCGCCGGAGGAGGCACCGCTGCCAGTTGAGCCAGTGCCGGAGGAAGCGCCGGAGGAGGCACCGCTGCCAGTTGAGCCAGTGCCAGAGGAACCACCACTGGATGCACCGCTGCCGGTCGAGCCAGTGCCAGACGAAGCACCTGATGAGCCGCCACTTCCGCTTGATCCAGAGGAGGACGAGCCACTGCTGCCAGTGCCGGTAGAGGGGATAGCGCTAGGGGCTGCGCCAGACACCGAGGCGGCGCCTGAATAAACGGGGGCTGCGCCTGAGCCACTGCCAGGAGCCCAGCCCGAGCCGGAGCCCGAACCACTGCCAGAGCCAGTGCCAGAGCCAGATCCACTGCCAGTGCCGGAGCCCGAACCGCTGCCGGTGCCAGAGCCAGTGCCGGAGCCTGAGCCTGAGCCCGAACCGCTGCCAGAGCCAGAGCCACTGCCAGAGCCTGAGCCAGTGCCACTGCCAGAACCGGAGCCTGAACCGCTGCCGGTGCCAGAGCCCGAACCACTGCCAGTGCCAGAGCCAGATCCACTGCCAGTGCCGGAGCCGGAGCCTGAACCGCTGCCAGTGCCAGAGCCGGAGCCCGAACCGCTGCCAGAGCCAGTGCCAGAGCCTGAGCCTGAACCGCTGCCGGTGCCAGAGCCCGAACCACTGCCAGTGCCAGAGCCGGAGCCTGAACCGCTGCCGGTGCCAGAGCCCGAACCACTGCCAGCGCCAGAGCCCGAACCGCTGCCAGAGCCACTGCCAGTGCCTGAACCAGAGCCTGAGCCGGAGCCACTGCCAGATCCAGAGCCACTGCCAGTGCCTGAACCAGAGCCTGAGCCGGAGCCACTGCCAGATCCCCAGCCGGAGCCACTGCCAGTGCCAGAGCCGGAGCCACTACCTGATCCTGAACCAATAGCGCTGGCAGCTGGGGCTGAGCCAGAGATTGAAGATGCTGGCGCGGGGTCAGCACCTCCGCGGCCAGAGCCAGAGCCCGAGCCGCTGCCACTGCCAGAGCCTGAACCGCTGCCAGTGCCAGAGCCAGAGCCTGAACCGCTGCCAGTGCCAGAGCCAGAGCCTGAGCCCGAACCCTTGCCAGAGCCAGAGCCTGAGCCAGATCCACTGCCAGTACCGGAGCCTGAGCCAGATCCACTGCCAGAGCCAGAGCCCGAACCACTGCCAGAGCCAGTGCCAGAGCCAGATCCACTGCCAGTGCCGGAGCCGGAGCCTGAACCGCTGCCAGTGCCAGAGCCGGAGCCCG
>QQSL01000132.1:0-32440 GCA_003693665.1 Chaetothyriales sp. CBS 134920 | reverse complement strand
GCGAGCAGAGCCGAAATGGAATTGATACAGGCGGAAAAGAAAGATGTGTGTGGTCACGTGGTACGTGTTTCTTGGCATAGTTAAGAGGCACTATTCTATTGTATTATTACGAGTTCTACGTTGCCTGCCAAGGCAGACAACTGCCGTTGGGGCGCAAGAGATATCACGTGATCGTGAAAACAGCAGAATCTTACTCTACTGTGTCCAAGGTCACGTGATGAGGAATGCCAGATCTTTACAACGCAATTGCTCGACGAATCCTGCGCGAATCTGAATCAAACGTTTACAGTAGGGGGAGAATAGTAATAACTACGCGTAGGAGCAATTGTAAAGTGAACAGAGCCAAATTGGAATTGATGCAGGCGAAAAAGAAAGAGAGGTGTAGTCACGTGGTACGTGTTTCTTGGCACACTATTCTATTGTATTATTAGATTATTAGACTCAGTCGATCAGACCACATTCGATGATCAGACCACAATCAACATCAACAGCATCAAACCTCCAAAGAATCTGCAAAAGCAAAGGGGCATCTGTGATCTGTACAATTTTACTAACTTCAGATGCAGTTAATTGCAGGTAGTCTACATAGTATGGAAAACCCAGGATGCATCTCGGCCAACGCTGCAGTTGACTGGGAAAATCCGCTTCAGTCTTGGACCCTTTATGGATTGTAGTAGGGAGATTCCGTGCCCTCTGGGTAGAGGTCCTCTTTGAGGTTGATGCCGAGCTCCTCCCGCAGCGGCTTCAGCTCCTCCAGGTACTCTTCATACTGGTGCTTGTTCTCGACCTTTGCCTTGATACCTGAAAGTCCGTGTCAGGATGCGTGGGTCTGCGCTCAAGGGGATGTCTCACCTTCAAATACTCTGACCGCAGTTGGAAAGTCGTTGACCCGTCTGGCAGCTTTGAGGGCAGCTGTGATGACACCGGGAGAGGGAACCAAATCATATGCAAACGCGTTGTTCAGGTTTCTCTGAAGATATGTTAGCCAGATGTCTCCTCGCAGGTGGGCTCTGCGTGTGCATCACATACTTGTAGCTCGAACACATCTTGAACCTTGTCAAACTCCTTCTCATATCTGTTTCAATCATTGTCAGCCTCCTTGTTTCTGTATCTTTTTCCATCGTAGACAAGAGCCTGCGCCACACTAGGACGTGTAGATAGCCATATCCTTGATTGCAGTCGAGCCGTACCTTGCAGAAAACTCTTCAAATGTCTCGTCCTCGTGGCCACTCTGTCGCACAGAGCATGAGCTAAACTGAGCTCCTGCGGCAGCACCGTACTGGGGCTTGGGAGCGAGTCTCCTGAGGGGCGTAGAGACGCCGCAGGGCCGGGAAAAGCGCGAGGCTGATCGAAATGAGATGCGAACAAAGGCCGAGGACGCCATTGTGAGGGATTGTGAGCGGGATGTAAGTCGTTGTCAAGTCAAGTTGGGTTTGGGCAACAGTTTTGGTGATGGGTGTTTAGCTTGCAGCTGATTGGCCGGAGCTGTCTTAGCTTTTGCCTGCACGATTTGTCCGCCAAGCCAAAGAGACGGTCGCCTCTTTCTTCCCCTTTGAAGGAAGCAGGTCGGTTCCCTATACTCTGGGAAAGCTATGAGCTACAAAACTGCGGTGCCAAGCAACGTCTTTACTGTCTCCAATATTATCACTAACCTAGGCTTGTCCTCTCTGTTTCTCTTCGCTGTTTTCGCTGACCAGACTAAGGCGTCGTTTATCGTAAACTTACGGCTTCCGCGCGGCAATCGCATAGGCTGATCTCAGCGGAAATTGCCAGAGAATCACACCACGAATAGGAAGTCGCGTTCTGGCCCGGATACCCCGGACTTGGCGCGGCGCGTTATCGAGTCTAACAGGTTGCATTTGACATTTGCAATCGCGAAAAGAAATTCACTTTCCACGTTTGCACTGCGACTCCTGCACATCTTCGATTCTCTTGTCACTCCTTTGACTGCCTCACACCATTAGATCTAACTCAGCCAGTGATATCGCTGCACCCGGGCCGCACTCGCCGCGGAATCATGTCTCTCGACACGGAACTTCTAAGCCTCCCCTCGATCCAACGCCCCTTTGGCATCCAGTTATGGCCGATCTTCTCAAAGGCCTACTCCTCCCTCTTCGGATATGCGCCCGAGAACTTTCGGTTTGTTCAGGGTGAAACCTACATGTCGACCGTCGCCGAAACTGCGACTGCTTTGACCGCTTACTATGTCATAATCTTCGGCGGCAAGTTTCTGATGAGAAACCGCAAACCGTTCGTTCTGAATGGCGCATTCATGGTTCACAATTTCTATCTTACCGTCATCTCTGGCGCGCTGCTCGCCCTCTTCGTCGAGCAACTCGTTCCCACCCTGGCGAACCACGGCGTCTTCTACGCCATTTGCTCTTACGGCGGAGGTTGGACCGACCAACTTGTCATCCTGTACTATGTACGTTGCTCGCACTTGGCCTGCCATGCACTGCTAATCCATTCCCTAGTTGAACTATTTGACAAAGTACCTCGAGCTCATCGACACTGTCTTCCTCGTCCTGAAGAAGAAGCCCCTCACATTTCTCCACACATACCACCATGGTGCAACTGCCCTGTTGTGTTTCACCCAACTCCTCGGTCATACCGCTGTCTCTTGGGTCCCAATCACCCTCAACCTCACCGTCCACGTTGTCATGTACTGGTATTACTTCCAGTCTGCTCGGGGAATTCGCATCTGGTGGAAGAAATACATCACGATACTCCAGATCATCCAGTTCGTTATCGATCTCGGCTTTGTCTACTTTGCCTCATACACCTATTTCGCCAACGTCTACTTCCCGTGGGCACCGAATATGGGCATCTGCGCAGGCGAGGAATTTGCCGCCTTCTCCGGCATGGCCATCCTTAGCTCCTACCTTGTCCTCTTCATCTCCTTCTACTTTGCCACGTACCGCAAGCAGACGAAATACGGTCGACCGCGCCGCAATACTGGCCGCGAAGCCCTGATTGCAATGAAGGACTTCCCAGCTGATGCTGGTGATGCCATTCCGGCCCATCAGAACGAGAAACAAAATGGCGCTGTCAGCACCGCCCGCCAGGGCCCTACAACGCGATCACGCAAGGCTTAGGCCGAGTGCGCGCATCGGGGCTGTTCTGATACAAGAACGTATGTTGGAGAGGTGCTGGGCTATGATGGGTGACCGCAAGGCCATTGTGGTTGCTGTTGAAGAGAGGACCCTAGCCGTCGAAGATGGCTTCTGTATGCAGGAGAGAAAACTAATGAATCCTGTTGTTGGAGAGAGTGATGTGTTATAGGCAGTGGGTGAGGATGTCCACCTGAATACAGCAAACTGGTATAAAGGGCAAACCCAAATCCATGTCACCACAATCCAATCATCACCGCAGACTTCTGGTGATACCAACTAATGATCTCCCCCAAATGCCATCATGATTTGGAGGCTGAGAGCAAAGAAGAACTTGGCACAGTTGCTTCGTGGTATTGCCACTCAAAACTAACTTGTCTTTTCTGACCGATGTATACCTAGCTTATCTTGTCTTTATTAATAAATGAAATTGAGCTGAAATTTATCGAAGCGTTTCCACTCTCAATATATATATCTTTTGTATGAATTGATGATGACTGTCAATCAAAAGGCTATAATTTTGACCCTCTTCAACTACAACACGTCCTTGGGCCGAACTCATCTAGTCCTCATCTTGATTAATCTTCCCATATCTGCCTTTGCTTGGGTCCCCGTCGCCTCTCGGCTTGTTCTTTACCATGCGACCAATCCACCCTCCAAAGCCTTCACCTCTGTGGCCGTCTCCTTGGTTAGTGTCCACACGCTTGCCATCGCGTCCAATCTCAACATCTGGGGGTTCAATATCAAGCCCAGGGATGGCATCGGCGGCTGAGAATAGAGACGATTGTGCTCCTTGGCGGATGTCGATGGAACTGGGAGAGCCAAGTCCGGGCAGAGCCCCCGACTCGGCTTGCGTGGCAGGCGTTGGCATTGTGGTAGTAGCATCGCCAAAGATCGCATTCATATCTTCCAACCGGACGTTGGCAGTTTCTGGGTACAGGAAGTAGACTTGATATCTGTCAGAGTGGGACCAAAGCAAGGAAAGGGTCAAAACGTACCTAGAACAAAGCTTACAGCACAGAAAAAGGCATGCATCAAGTAGAGTCGCCATTGGATCAAGTCTTGTAGCACAGGCGTAACCTCTCCCACTAGCCAGTTAAAGGCCCAGTTGCTAGCAGTGCTCAGACTCGCACCCTTGGCTCGGATGCTCAGAGGTAAGATTTCAGGAGGATACAACCAAGGAATCGGTCCCCAGCTCGCACCAAATGCAGCGTTGTAGATCATGACGAAAATCACGACAAGCGTAGGTGTAGCGTGGATTTTGATATAGATGAAGTATGAGATCAGCGACAGCGATATGATCATGGCGACCGCTCCGGTGAGGAGGATCGGTCGCCGGCCCCACCGGTCAACGAAAAACCATGTTGGGATGGTAGATGCCAGGTAAGTCAGAGAGTTGATTCCCGTCATGAGGATGGCCTCGCGACCGACCCAACCTGCTGACTCGAAGACTAGTGGAGCGTAGTAAGAGATGACATTGATGCCGTTAAGCTGAGCAAAAGCTTGCGCTGACATGGCAATCAGAACACGTTTGCGATACCGCTTGAACATTTCGGTATAGGATCGTTCGCCTTCTTGCCGCTGAAGAAGGACATTCATTTTGATTTCACGATATTCCTGGCGTGTTTTGTCGCTGTGGAGATCGCCCTTGCCATACAGGTTGGCAATGACAATGATTCCCTCTTCGTCATGGTCATTATCAAGCAGCCATCGTGGGGATTCGCAAATGATCAAGCTGCCAAAACCGAGAAGGGCGCCCATGACACACTGCATGAGTAATGGGATGCGCCAAGAGTGGTCGCCCTCGATGAAGCTGCAGAAATAGTCGACCCAGACACTAGCAGCATAGCCCGAGATGTTGCCTGTGAATTCGATACAAGCGAGCTTGCCGCGATTGTGTGGGGGGCTGATTTCCGACTGATAGACGGGGACGATGGTCGAAAGAGCACCAACACCAAAGCCTGCAGTGATTCTGCCCAAGAGCATCATAGGCATGCCGGTGGCCAATGTTTGCAGCATGCCACCGACAAAAAAAATGATGGCACCATAGAGAATAGTCCGCCTTCTGCCGATCAAGTCTCCTATTCTGCCAACAAGAAGCGAAGAAATCAGCGCACCAATTTCCAAGATGGCCACCATGGTACCAATTTCGGCACTTGTGGGCTGATCAAAGTAATCCTTGAATGCTGGCCCCGTTATGATGCCTGACATAACGCCCTGGTCGTAGCCAAACAGGAACACTCCTAAAGAAACAAAAACAGAGGTAAAATATAGCAAGGGCTTGCCGACGAGGCCCTTGCCCCGTGCAGTCTCGCCATCCCCAGGCGACATGATAATCGCGAGGATCTTTTCGGCTCTGGTGATATATCGTGGCCCAGGGGTCGGTATGGAAATAGCTTCTTTGCTGACGACACCGGAAGGGCCTCGGCCGCTAAGGGGATTGAATGCGATCTTCTTCGTCCTCCCTCCGCCGAGACCACCGGCTTTGATGTGGCCTTGGGCGTTGAGGGAGTCAAGCTCGAGGTGACTGTAGAGAGGGTCTTGCTCGCTGGCAATCTGCTCCGCAATGTCGCCGGTGTCGCTCCAGAGGCTCAAGTCGTCTGATTCTCCGGCGGAAGAGTATGAATCACGCCGCAGCCCCTTCTCTTTCGTGAGTCCAACTGAGGAAGACACGATGACGGTCTCGGGGCCGGATCGAGGAGATAACGACGAGCGACTGTTGAGCGACTGTTGGTGGCGCTAGAAGGGAATGGCGGCCGACGGATGTCAGAGATCGGCAAGAGGCCAGCACTGGTTCACCATACGAATGCAGATGCCTGGTGGTCTCTGTGTTTTGGTACAGATGACAGAGAGTTTTGAAGGCACGAGGGGTGTCAGGACAATGTCCCTGTGCAGGTTGTAGTACCCAGAAATGGGTGCATCCACTAAGCCTGCGTCTTCAGGAAGCTCAGGATAAGATGGATTCGATCGTAATGCAAGTGCAGCTTAAGCTTTGCCTTGATGGTTGGCGCTTTCAAGTACTTCAATGGGATTGTAAGTTCACTCATAGTGTTCCTTCCCACTTCGTCAATGCCCACCTGCATGTTCTTGCCAAGTGACGCTATGACCCGCTATGACATGGCCGCCTACCCCATATACTTTTTTCCCCAAGATGATTTTTTTTTCAGACAGGATTTCAATGTCCTTGTAGATACACCACAGGCCTGATGAACTGCTACACCAAGGCTTTGAATTAGCAGCTGTAACTGGATCAGCTGACAATCTAATCTCATGTGTACACACCCGAGACTGACATGTTGATTCAATCAGAATGACCTCAGATAATCAGTCAATCCTAGTCCTTCCAGGCCCGCTGGTCTTCTCTCAGTTCAGGAGCCAGGTGTTGGCATCGCAGCTCAATGCGCAGGAAGTACAGGGACACTATGTGCACTACGTACATCTCAAACGGGATCTCTCCTCTGCCGAAAGAGACCTAGTCGAGAAGTTACTTCCCTCCGCTGATGCTTCCCAAGTCAAGGGTCAAGCTACTGGCCTGATACATGAGTATCACATCCTCCCACGGCCAGGCACGATCTCTCCATGGAGCTCAAAGGCGACCAACATTGCTCACGTTTGTGGCCTTCAACATGCTGTGGAAAGAATCGAACGAGGGAAGAAAATCATGATCCATAGCCACGAGAAATCACTGCTCAAGGGCGATATGGACCTCAATCTTCTCCACGATCGAATGACTGAAGCTATTTCGACATCGGAACCGGACCTGAAGTTGCTTTTTGCGAACCAACAGCCACGAGCACTGCAGGTTTACAATGTCAATAGCGAGAACCAGTCTCCTACTGTGACATTGTCCGCCTTGAACAAGGAGAAAGGCCTTGCACTAGATGACTTGGAAATTCAATACCTGGCTGATGCTTACTCCCCCAAGGGCCCGATAGGACGTGCACCAACTGATGTTGAGTTGTTCATGTTTGCTCAAGTCAACTCGGAACACTGTCGCCACAAGATCTTCAATGCATCATGGACTATCAACGGTGAGAGTAGACCGAATTCGCTATTTGGTATGATCCGGAATACCCATAGGGTGACACCAGCAGCCACCATAAGTGCATATAGTGACAATGCCGCCGTCTTGAAGGGTTGGCCAGGTACCGTCTGGGCCCCCGATTCTACCTCTGGCCAATGGAAACCAACAAAAGAGACCATTCACTTTCTTGCCAAGGTCGAGACTCACAATCATCCAACTGCAGTATCGCCATTCCCAGGCGCGGCAACTGGTTCAGGAGGTGAGATAAGGGATGAAGGAGCTGTTGGTCGGGGATCACGGCCAAAAGCTGGACTGGCTGGCTTCACTGTGTCTGATTTATTGATCCCCGGTCATCATCAGCCATGGGAGTTGGACTTTGGCAAGCCCAGTCACATCTCCAGCAGTCTTGACATTATGAAGGAAGCTCCGATTGGCAGTGCAGCGTTCAACAATGAATTTGGTCGTCCCGCTATTACTGGCTACTTCAGAACACTTCTAATTGAAGTGCCTACCGACAGCGGCCCCGAGGTGAGGGGCTATCACAAGCCTATCATGATAGCTGGTGGTCTAGGCACTGTTAGACCGCAGCATGCCCTCAAAGACCCGAGCCTTGTCAGGCCTGGTGCTCACTTGATTGTGATGGGTGGACCAGCTATGCTTATCGGACTTGGAGGTGGCGCTGCCTCCAGTGTAAGTTCGGGAGAGTCTTCAGCAGCCTTGGATTTTGCCAGTGTGCAACGAGAGAATCCGGAGATGCAGAGACGGGCACAAGAGGTCATCAATTCATGCACAGCTCTTGGCCCCGACAATCCCATTCTTTTTATTCATGATGTTGGTGCTGGCGGTCTTTCAAACGCTTTGCCTGAGCTGGTTCATGATGCAGGGTTGGGTGCGACAATCGAATTGCGAGAGATCGATAATGCCGATGAGGGGATGAGTCCAATGGAGATATGGTGCTGTGAAGCCCAGGAGCGATATGTATTGGCTGTTGCTCAGGAAAGTCTCAACAGGTTCACCTCGATTGCTCAACGGGAGCGCTGCAGGTTTAAGGTCGTTGGACAAGCGACTGGCCGACCAAATTCTGAGGACAACCGCCTTCAGCTTCACGATCGTTGGAACCAAGGACCCGGATCTCAGCAGCCAGTGGACTTGTCCATGTCGATCCTGTTCGGGAAGCCCCCGAAGATGAAGAGAAGTGACCAGAGCAGACCCAATGTGTTCCCAGCCTTTGACCCAAGTCTCAAGCTTTATCAGCCCGAGACCCCACAGGATGGGCTGCTCGACGAAGCCATCAACCGAGTTTTGCAGGTTCCTGCAGTAGGATCCAAGTCATTCCTGATCACAATCGGTGATAGAACAGTTGGTGGGTTAACTGCCCGAGATCAAATGGTCGGCCCATGGCAGGTCCCCGTGGCTGATGTGTCTGTCACCGCAACTTCACTTACCACTGCTCTCAAGACCGGAGAGGCCATGGCCATGGGCGAGCGTCCAACATTGGCTCTCATTTCTCCTGCTGCATCCGCTCGAATCGCCGTGGCAGAATCTCTCATGAACCTCACTGCAGCCGACCTTCCCGACCGCCTGAATCAAGTCAAGCTATCTGCCAACTGGATGTCAGCTTCAAGTCACCCTGGTGAGGGTGCCGCGATCTACGAAGCCGTCGAAGCTCTCGGCATGGACCTCTGTCCTCAGCTTGGTATTTCTATTCCTGTGGGGAAAGATTCCATGTCTATGAAGATGAAGTGGCAGGATCAATCATCCCAAAAGCCTAAAGAGGTTGTTTCCCCTCTCACGGTCATCATATCTGCTTTTGCTCCTGTGCAAGACATTACAAAGACCTGGACCCCACAGCTCCGACGATACTCTGAAGTTGGAGAGACGACACTGTTCTTCGTTGATCTAGGCCTTGGGCATAAAGCACTGGGTGGGTCAATTCTTGCGCAGTCATTCAAACAGGTTGGCCATGAATCACCCGACGTCCGGTCGGTTCAATTGTTCAGAGACTTCTTTGACGCGACTGAAAAGCTCCACGAACAGGACATAGTACTTGCCTATCATGACCGCTCAGATGGAGGACTGTTCACCACTCTGGCAGAGATGTCATTCGCTGGCCGTTGTGGAATCGAGATAATGATCAATGAGATCTGTCCAACTACAGATCTACCAGACGTAATCCCGGCTCTCTTTAACGAAGAATTAGGAGCAGTATTTCAAGTTCGCAAAAAGGACGAACAACGCTTCAAGGCCTGTTTTGCTACCTGTGGACCACCACCTGGACTGATTTACAAGATCGGCCGTGTTTCAACGAAGACATCAGCTCAAGATATTGTCATCTACCATGGGGGCAGGCTTGTATTACGCAAACAACGGTCAGAACTCCAGCAACTCTGGTCCAACACATCATACTGGATTCAAAGAACCCGTGATAATCCAGCGTGCGCTGACGAAGAGTATTCGCATGTTGCCAACGATTCGGATCCTGGCCTTTCGTACAACCTCACTTTCAATCCGAAGGAGAATATCGGGACATACGCGTCGGCAGCTACCACGGTGCTCTCTTATATTAGACCGTCACTACGCCCCCGAGTTGCTATTCTCCGCGACCAAGGAACCAATGGCCATTCCGAGATGGCATTTGCTTTCGATGCTGCAGGATTCACAGCTGTTGATGTTCACATGTCAGATCTTCTTGAGCCTCAATCTCCCAACCATCTTGGACCAAACGTTGATCTCTCCTCATTCGTCGGCCTGGCAATCTGCGGCGGTTTCAGCTTTGGTGATTGCCTTGGTGCCGGTCAGGGATTCGCCAAGTCTGCACTGTTCCACACTTCCACAAGACAGAAGTTCAAGACATTCTTTGAACGGTCTGATACTTTTACTCTGGGCGTATGCAATGGCTGCCAAGTTCTTTCAAAGCTCAAGGAGCTCATACCAGGAGCCGAGTCCTGGCCATCATTCGAACGTAACGAGAGTGAACAATACGAGGCACGTTTCTGCATGGTCAAGATTACCGATCCACCTCCGGCTGCCAAGGTGGCGCCCTCAGTCTTCTTCCATGGCATGTCTGGCACCTCGATGCCGATTGCCACCGCCCACGGCGAAGGCCGAGCTTCTTTCACTTTGAGTCCATCAACATCCACAGAAAATAAAGCAGTAAATGCGACAAAGGCAAAGGCATTCTGTGAAGAGTATCTTGCCCCGATCAGATATGTGGATAACAAAAAGCTTGAGGCGACCACATCTTACCCGTTCAATCCCAATGGCAGTCCCGAGGGCATTGCTGGTGTTAGAAGCAGAGATGGCCGTGTCTTGGCTATGATGCCTCACCCCGAACGAACAATAATGAGAGGAGTTGGCAGTTGGTTTCCCGACGCTGATGCGGACAAGAAGGGCGAAGGAGTTGGAAGCTGGGGTGACCACGGGCCATGGTTGAGATTATTCCAGAGTGCCAGAAGATGGGTTGCATAGTTGGGCTGGCGTCGCCCTCGGCAGGTGTGGTCCTATATGGATCTATCATGTGAATGTTTCCAAGGAGCTGGTTTGGAACTCTGATTCTCAGACATGTCAGCCTGCAAAGGAGTAGAGAGTGATAACAGAAGACTTTTGATCTCAGTCCTATATGTCTAAACAGAACTTTATCCATGACTTCATCATTAATATGCTAAAGTACGGACGTCACAATTCATCTTTTGTACAGCCACCAGCGTTACTGTGGTACATTCCCATCATGCTTGTCATAAAACGCCATCCAAGCACCAACGCTTAAAAGCAGAAGTTTGATTCAATTGATCAAATCCAAATGTATGCTTGTTCCCTCCGTGTCTAAAAATTCCAGTCTCCCCATGTAGAATTCCATGAAACCGAGACCTTCTCTTGCGCCTTCTCGATTTCTATTGTAGTTGCAGTAGGTGTTGAGCTCGGGGATGGAGCAGAGGTGAGGGTGCGGAAGTAGGTAGTATGCCACATTCCATCATCATAGGGTGTTGTTGATGGGAGTGCGGAATCTGTCACGGTGACAGTGACGACGGCTTCTGGGGACGTGGAACTCGACGAAGGCTCGGCGGAAGGAGAAGGAATGGTGGATGACGTGGGTTGGGTCTGTTGTGTCTGCTGGGTCTGTTGGGTCTGTTGTGTCTGCTGGGTCTGTTGGGTCTGTTGTGTCTGCTGGGTCTGTTGGGTCTGTTGTGTTGGTTGCGTCTGTTCCGTCTCTGTTGTTGTGGATACAGTGGTGGTCGTGGCAGCAGACTGTTCGATGATTGTCGAGATCAAAGTGTTTGTCAGGGTCACGTATATTGTTGTCGGCGCGCCGGATTGAGTAATCACGGAAGTCGCTACTCTCGTGGTCGTGATGTATTGTGTTCGAGTCACCGAGTCTGTGACCGTTTCTGTCGCCTCTGACGATGCTGTGTTCCCACCATCGACCGCTACGACAGAGTATGACGCTGGCGATCTCTTTTGATGTTGTTGTTCCTCATTCTGGGGGGATACAGGCCATGCGATGGCTGTAATAGCAAGGGAATATGCAACGAGGCATGATCGAAGGAGAATCTTCTGCATTGTGATGAGTGCACTGTTAGCTCTTTCAGTAACAAAGACTTTTCTGATGAAACAGGTAATTGAAATGTACAAGGAAAAGAGAAGACAAGACAGTTAACTTAATATCATTATCATTTCGAAAACCCTGAAGGCTGGTTTTTTCTTTCTTGCACACGCAATTGAAAGCTGGTTGACAAGGAGGCTGGGTGTTCGAGCGGCGGCGTTTGGAGGCGTTAGTGGCATGCACCTGATTGGCTGACGTCATCAGCCCTGGGTGGCTGGTATTTGATTTTGTGGCTTTGTCTTGGCCTTGCGAATAATAACGCTGTCGCCTTCTCGAATCCAGCCAACGCCTTCTTGTTTTACGAGGTCTTCCCACTGCAATTCGCCGTCGGATGTACTGTCAAGAATCCACCTTACGTCGCAGGACATATACGAGCTCCCAATGGCTTTCAACACAAGTTTTCGTGTGTTTACAGCATGATGCTGCAGCATCGAACGAACATACCCATCTACTTTTCGTCTGACTGTCCAGAAGAGCACCCAGTCATTGGTGACAACTGAGCGGAGGATCAGGTCAATGTTCCTGCTGTTGTAACTGAATCTTGCGCAGCTGTTATGTCGAAGGGCGAAAGCGGCACCAAGGTCACCTTGTCGTATTGCCAGGTCCAATATCAGGTAAGAAATCATCTCAAACAGTTCTGTTCGAGGCAGAGGCTGTTCAGAAGTGTGTAATTTTGTTATCAGATAGCGCAATGACGGATGATACGACTCTGGGTGCCCTGCTAAGATGGCCAATCGAATGTTAAAGATGTGGACGCGTTGTGCAAAGGCAAGCGAACTGGCAGTGGCACTAGCAGAAGAGGCAAGGAGACCTTCTCTCAGCTTTCGGAGTGCGGTTAGTATCACCGACATCTCATTGGCAGTGAGAGCAGTGCTCAGGGTCGGTGAAGCATCATTTGGCGGGTGCTTGGAATCCGACTTTTGTGTGTTCCTAGAGCCCATCGAGTGTTCGTCTGGGACAGTGTCGCTTCGGAGCGAGAGCGCGGTTAATGCTTGGTTCAAGTCTCTAGGGTGGTGGGAGCAGAACTGCATGTAGCGAGCAACAATTTGATTGTAGAATAATTCCTGTGCCTTGGGATCAAGCAGTCTGCCTATGGTCAGTAACAGGTTGATCATATGTGCATGAAAATACTTGCCTCGTATCGCCCTTGGATACGAATCCCATGGTCTCCAGGGGGTGTTGCTTGACGGGCCGCAATCTGTCCCAAGGGGTCGCGGACTTCCATCCGGGTTGTGGCGGTCTGCTCATCTTCTCTATTCATTCTTGGGGAGATGGGAATTTAATCCAGGCAACTTAATCGTTTCCTTCGTAAATGGTGGAGAATAACTTAAATTGTTGACTTGCTTGAATTGGAAGGAGCGCCAATCATGTCCACGTGACCTCAACATTGGTTCCCACCAAGGACAAACCGAGGTACATGCTTGAACGTGAATGTCCAGATGAGCCTGATGCATAGCTGTATGGATTAGTCCTACGTACGACCAAGCATGAAGAACGTCGATTCGGCTGATAGAGCAAGACTTGGCGCCGACAACCACAAAGATTGGTGGTCTCTCCTCGATTGGGAAGATGTTCCGCACTGGATGCAGGACAACCACCACATCACATCTGGATATCGCCAGGCGTCCTACAGCTACATCAGATCCTTTGCCAGCACATTGCATTTACACAACGAAACGGTCAACATCTGGTCTCATGCCATCCCAGCCCTGTTGGCTTTACCCTCTTCGATCTATCTATACTCTGTCCTCAAACCCAGGTATCATCATGCAGACATTGGCGATGTTGTTACAATCGGCATCTTTTTTGCAAGTGCTGCGCTAGCATTGGGCATGAGCGCTACGTTTCATACAGTTTCCAACCACTCGCCCACGGTGGCCAAGGTGTGGAACCAGTTGGACTATGCCGGCATCGCCTGTTTGATTGCTGGCTCGTTTGTCCCTTGCGTATTTTACGAGTTCAGGTGCGACCACAGGAGACAGCTGATTTATTGGAGCATGGTTTGTGCAACCCCGTAAGCAAGGAAGAAGCAGATTTGCTGAAACAACCAAGATCTCAATCCTCGGAATCGGTTGCACCGCCATCTCTGTTCTACCGAAATTTAGAACACCATCTTGGAGACCAGTTCGAGCCAGTATGTTCGTCGGCATGGGATTATCGGCCCTCTTCCCAGTTTTAGATGGACTTCAACAGTATGGATTGGACCAGATGAGGAAGCAGGCTGGCTTGTCATGGGTTTTCCTTGAGGGTGTCCTGTACATCCTTGGAGCCGGTCTGTATGCAGTAAGTTCAATATTCCCGTTGACGGGAACCCCGAGACTGACGGTATGTAGATGAGATGGCCAGAAAGCCAGGCTCCGGGCAAGTTTGACTTATTTGGAAGCAGTCATCAGATCTTCCATGTTCTGGTAGTATCTGCAGCCATATCGCATCTTGTTGGGCTGCTAGTAGCCTTCGATTATCGGCATGGGGCGAATGGAGGGACTTGTTGACGGTCATAGCTTGAAATCATCGTTGAGAAAAGACCTGGGCTGCTTCAGGGCGTGCATATCGGCTGCAACCTTGCTTGCAAGCGCCAACTTCTTATCTTTGGACCGGTCCGATGTCAGTTCATATATAGTTGCCAAATTCATTGTCAGAGTTTGGAACGATTCGCGTTGGTTGATCAACTGGACCAGTACGAGCCGGGCCCGTTCGATGTTGCCTCGGTACAGAAGAGCCACAGCCAAGTTTTGTTTGGCGAGAGCAAGAAGTTCAGACTGCTGATTCTTGTTGTCTTCCAAGAGAAAGTGTACCGCTTGATCCAAGTCGTCATTTGCCACAGCCACTAGCGACTCAAGAACGCATCGTTCGGAATCCTGGAGCTGATCATCCGCGCCATATCTTTTGGCATCTTCAACAAGTCCCATTTTCAGACAAAGCAAGATCATTCGGAAACTCCATAAGCTTCTCCCAACCCCTTGTGCAGGTTTCATGGCATAAAGTGCCCTTCGAGCGCATTCGAAATCACCCATCTCGATTAAAGCATTTACTACCCTGACTCCAACATCTTGCAGCCTAGAAGCCCATAATTGCCGATCGGAGGCAGAGCAAGTTTGCCAAGCCATGGTCTCCCGACACTCGAGTCCAAGATCATATAGTGCTGACACAGCTCTTAGTGGATCCGAGAATCCAATGCTTTGGAGTCGGAGGACTTGTATGCGCATTTCAAAGGGCATGATGTGACGGTGAGGGGGTTTTCTGCCCTGTGTCTCTGATGGTAACTCATCTTTCGGCAGTGTTTCGTAGTAGAAGGTTGAGCTAAGATCTTCCAAACCCTTGGCCTCTTGTGCAGCCAGGAGGACATTGCCAGATAGTTCCAGGCAAGAATATCGTATAGCAAGAATGCGAAATATTGTTTGATGATCAGTAGGAACTAGACAGCCCGAAGAGAGCAGGTCGCCCGAAAGGGATGCTGTGGCCAAGAAGTTGCACTCAGCCAGCAGGATATCCAGCTCCCGTAAACACTCAGTAACATTTGCAGAGCTAATTTTCTTCGTTGGAATTGAGTGGCGGAAAGCCTGCGGAGCATTCGTTTGTGAAAGTGAGTGATATATTCCAGGGTCAAGAACGAAGGACAGGTCTTTCGGAGGCATTGACGACGACGAAAAGGCAGCCCTCAGACTATGCAGATTGCAAGATAAGTTTAAGACAGTAGATCATCAAAGGTTCGCCGACTTACCTAGTGAATGGACAACAGTAACAGTGGGAGCTTCGAATGTCGTCTCTGCCTGCGCCTGCGCTTGCGCCTGCGCCTAGATTCTTTGAAATACGCCAAGTAGTCGCTTAAAATTGAATAAGATTATGGTCGTCAAGAATCAATGCAAGGTCCAAATTTATCTAACTGAATTGCTGGCAATGAGTTGATAGACAGTGGTATGCAATTCTTTCATTCCTCCTATTCTTGTGATCATTGCTCGACTTCCATAGATGTGTTAAATTAGTCTTGGGCTCCTCTAATAGTTTGGCACTAAGTCGACTTAGTAAACTTACTGGTCCCCTGCCAAGTCTTTTTGGACCAACAAAGCACCGCAGGCAAGGCAATGTCATAAGTTACAACCATCAGCCACCATGGGGTCCAATCCAAAAGACAAGTACTCAGTTATTTTGCCAACATACAATGAGCGCCAGAATTTGCCGGTGCTGGTGCAGATGTTGCATGATGTCTTCAGCAACGAGTAAGTCCATCAAATACACATGTCTCCTTTTTGGTATTGAGTGTCCATAGGAAACTGGATTGGGAGGTAATCGTCGTCGACGACGCCTCTCCCGATGGCACCCTCGAACGGGCCAAAGAACTGCAACGTTCATTTGGTTCTCAGCATATTGTCCTGAAGCCCCGCGCAGGCAAGCTCGGTCTCGGAACCGCCTATGTCCACGGCCTACAGTTTGTCACTGGCAACTTTGTCATCATCATGGATGCAGACTTCTCACACCATCCCAAATTCATTCCACAGTTCATCAAGATCCAGAAAGAGACGGGCTGCGATATAGTCACAGGGACACGGTATCGGTCGCGACCAGGCCTGATTGGCGGCGTCTACGGTTGGGATGCTAAGAGGAAGATGACATCACAAGGAGCAAATATCCTGGCGGACTTTCTGCTGAGCCCAGGAGTCAGCGACTTGACAGGATCGTTCCGCCTGTACAAGAAGGCAGCTCTGGCAAAAGTGATCGAAGTAACGCAGTCGAAGGGTTACACCTTTCAGATGGAGATGATGACAAGGGCGAAGGCTATGGGCCTGAAAGTGGAAGAATGTCCTATCACATTTGTCGACCGTCTGTATGGAGAAAGCAAACTCGGCGGTGAAGAGATTGTCGAATATCTCAAAGGCTTACTGTGGCTCTGGTGGACAGTATAGTCAGGCACAGCAGATTTCTCCCGGAGTCCTAGGGAAGCTTTATGCTCTTATCGTTTTTCTGAAGAGTATGTGGCTTGTTGCAGGGTGCATACAGCAGCTCAAAAAGGAGTTGCAGGAAGCTAGACAAAGGACGCTTTTTGAGGTTAATGGCATGAATTTGGTGCAGTTGTGATCATCATTTGGAGAAAGAGGAAATCAATTCATGATGAACGAGAGCAGCGCAACTTCTCATCCGGTTCCGAGTCGATGACACCTTCTTTCGCGGCTCCCATCCTCTGCTGGACATGGAGTTCCATATCCCTCTGACATCAAGCACGTCAAGCCTCTTTGCCCATGAAGTCTCCGGTATCCGTTCCAAACAATGGTCAATGTGTTGCCAGAAGATTGAATCGAAAGCAAAATGTTTCATGCTGCATGACAGACCGAGAAGTCACCGCTCTCTGCCGGCCCTTCTGCATTCTCCCAGAAAGCCTCCTATTCCTTCCAACTGACCAGAACTTATAAGAGCGTCTTCCCATTGTACTAGCACGCTCGAAAACGCGCCCAGGCATTCCTCAAAAGCACCTGACTGGGCATTGATTCCACAAGAAGCAGCCAGGATAATCAAGGTCTTGGATTCTGTCTGTCCTTCATACATTTATTTGGCAATCAAAGCCTCGAGCCGGCTAGTATCAAAAGTTTCACCTTCTACCAACCGTCCAATCTCCTTGATCTCGTTGCCAACCCGCTCATAACGAATCAATGTGGGAACGTTGGGTACATTCCATTTTGTGCGAAAATAATTGTCGGCACGCTTGTAGCTGGATGTTTTTAACCCGCGTCAGTACCAGCCGATGTTTGACGGGATATAAGAGACAGTGGTTCATCTGCAAAGGATATCCTTACTCTGCGCGTTGGCCTACTTCAACGATGGCGACTTCGGGAGCGGACTTTGGAGCGAAGGTTGCCTTGAGGGACGGCAATGCAGCCCTGACGTCTGAGCACCATGACTCGCCTGTGGCTGGATCCTTGGACGCAATGAAAAGCAGAAATAATGGAGACGTAGCCCCCTGAGGCAAGGGCAGATCGCCAGCAGAGGCTGGTAGTTCGAAGTCGGTGATGATTGTCATTGTGTGGAGTGACAAGTTGGCAAGTGAAAGAACAGTGTCTAATGCGTGCATGCGTCTTGTAATCGACGAGGGCCTTGAGCCTTTTAGCTATTTACCTGACTCGACATCGCTAGAAAGTACTATGGAGTATTGCCTGCCATTGATGGTGGCATTATTGTGGATCAAGGCGAGTATGTTGAATTACTAAGCTACGATCCTGCCCAGCGGCGGACAGAACTAACATCAATGGGCCCACCCAAGTGGCTCCCAGGCTGCCCTCTGAGAACTTGTTATTTGAGCACGTAACTGTTTGACAGTATGGTGGCATTGGCGGAAAGTGCCAACTTAGATCAATCTCATCAGGTCTCTGGTTCGCATTGATTCAGTCTCCATTTTGATTCGCCAAGGCACCAAGACCTTGTCAGATTTTTGTTGATGTTCCATTGGAATGGCGAATGCTTGAGAAAACCATTCAATCTCTATGCTGGCTAAGATGTTTCAGTGCTGTCAGAAACAACAATGCGAAAGCCATTGCCTCTCCAGAAACCTGCGGGTTCAAGGCTTCCCCTGTATGTGCAACAGGCTTTGAGCATACCACTCGAGAAGCAACCGCCGCGAAGTACTCGCCGAATACATTCCGACGCTTTTATGTTCTCTCGTCCATCGTCGGGCTTCCAAGGATATTTGAAAGATGGCACTGCCATATCCTCGCCCCAGAGCGTGGTACACCACTCCCAAACCTGCCCAGTCATATCGTAGCATCCGTAAGGCGAACGACCCTTGGGAAACATACCCACACAGCATTTATCGTTCAACCCGGCATGCTCGTCATTAGCATTGTCGGGAATCCACCCAGATCTCCAGGGATAGACAATCCCGTCCTCATCCTCAGGCTCTCCTTGATCTCCACGAGCGGCGCGCTCCCACTCAGGTTCTGTCGGTAGGCGAATAATCTGGCCGGAGCCCAGTCGGCCTCCCTCCCTCCACTTACCCGTGAGCCATTGACAGTAGGCCCTGGCATCATGCCATGTGACATCAGTCGCTGGTGCATTCTGCTTGTCTGGATCATTGCCATCGGGGCTCACCCACGGCCTGCCCGTGTCTTTGACGAAGGTTGCATAATCGCGATTGACAACAGGAAACTGTCCGATGCGAAAGGGGGCAAGCTGAAGGATGCCCGTAGGTTGAGAATTTGCATGTGACTTGGATCCAAAAGTGAATGTGCCTCCAGGAATGTTTGTTAAAACTGTTAGATCGCGAGGATCATCAAGCCGAGACAGAATCTTTCCTGCCTGGTCTCTTTCCCCAGTAGATAGAAGACCTTCGCTAACAACTTTTAACAAGAGTGTCTTGATCTGAGACTGAAGGTGGTGCTGGCCGCGCTCACAGAAATTTGCGGCAAGCAAGGCACCCCGGCAGGCTCCTTCGCTTACACCTTGTATCAAAGCCTCGATCAGCTGTAATGAACCACTCGAACCTCGAAGGCGATTCAGAACGCTTTTTACAACTTCGTAGAATATGAATGGATCTTTGCGAAAGAGCCTGACAGTCATCTCTGGAGGTTGACGTGATAGATGCACAGCCGCCATGAGCTGCAAGATATAACTCGACAGAAGCAAGGAATGATCACTTGTCGGTATATCGGGAGATTCCAGTGAATCTCTGTCCCCGATAGAAGACAATGCACTTTCGGTGATCTGATCGGCTTCCTCTGATTTCGGTGCTATTTCGGAGAGCAATCGGTCAAGTGTGGGTTCAGCAAGCTCCCCAGTGGTCCGTGTTCTCAAGGCAATTGCGAATATGCTAGGAATTTCCGCAGCAGTGCCCAGCCCAGTATTCTCATTCAACGACTCGGAAGATAGGTGAGCGCTAATAAACGCTTTTCTGTGACTTCTGAGCAAGCCTCGCAAGTCGTAGCGGAGTATGTCAGGGGGTGGTGGGCGTCGATTGGTAGCCGCGATGTCCCCCAAGACTAGGATTCGCAAGTGTTCATGTTGTCGGGATAGCGTGAGCAGGTCCGTTAACACGCTTGTTGTATCGTCTCCAGTCTTCTCGATGCCGTCTATGATGAGTTGTAGCCGACTCCCTTGGTCAAACGTCTCATCGGCGGAGATTGTGCGTAGGAGGTCTGGTACAGTCTCAATAAAGGTCCTCAAACTCGAGCTTGACTTAACGGGATGATATACCGGGTACAGCCCTGCAGCTTCCCAGGTCTCATCCTCAACATCGCCATGGTCATTGCGAACAAGAGGCTGGATTGATCTTTGATCGGACGACACGAGCCGATTGGCAAAATATCTCGCAAAGGTAGTCTTGCCGCCTCCAGCCGGTGCTGTCAGCAGCACTATTGCGTGATCGCGTGCGACTTCGAGGGCGGAGAGATATTTTGGTGTCTCTAGCTTTGCACCTGGGCCTCTTTTTCTAAGACCCTTGGCGGATTTGTCTTCGAAGGTGAATGTGACAAGACGAGGTATGTAACCCTGAGCAAGAGAAAGCTGTTGGCCATCGGGTAGGGTCAGCAGTTGCTCACTTCCAAAGCGCACTGCTTCAGAATTGGCGTCATCCAAGGGTCTCATGATTCTTATCTCGTGACTGTGATTGCTGGGCCACTTTGTAAGTGGTGGACCGCGACCTGAGAGAAGAGGAAGAAGGAAAACAAAGGAGCCTCGGTGACAGGGAACATTTTTCGTTGTCTATGTACTAGCAGCCAAAGTGGGTACAAACGTCTGAGAGTGCAAAGTCTCTAGTTAGGTCATCGAAAGCACCATCCATGTCGCTAAGGAGCTTTTCAACGAGTTGGTAATACTTCCCAAACATCGCCAGCGCCGAAATTATTCACGCCACAATTTATATTAGCATATAGGCCCAAACGGCACACTTATGCTCACTATATCATCTATTCTATAATTATTACTCAAAACCATTGCTTTTGTATATCCCTGTCGTAATCTCTAGTGCGTCATTGCTTTTCCTTCATGCGGCTGCGGAGGTCTCAAGACTTTCTTGTTGCTCGATTTGAGCATTGTCAATCTGGCGCCTTTCCCTATGAACAAGTTAGATGAAATAGAAGCGCGATCAGAGTGTGTTACTTACTCTCGTCGACTGTATAGAACCTTGAACAACGTCACACTGATGATTGCAATGCCGCCGAACAAGATCAAGATTTGGTACCCATACTTGTACTTCGGTGCATCATATGTCGGAAATAGCACCACTGTCATATATCAGACTTCACGAACTGTCAGGAGCTGTAACTGAATGGACTTACGTGGCACCCAGAGGACCCAGGCGTAGGAGATGACATTGGCACTCGCGACTTGGAGCTGTCTGAGAGTTGGATCTCCCGAGTTCAGTGTGTTGGCCCAGCTCTGTGGGACCCAGTCAGCACATTGTAGAGATGATGCATTGGAACTTGAAGACTCACAATCAAGACAGGGGTAGCCGCGGACCCTGCGTAAGAGATGTAGTAGGCAAACATGAGCGCGGACTTCGGGATGTGCCACACGGACAAAAGAATATTCGCGAATATCATGACCACTTGCAGACTTGCAATCAACCAGTAAAACTGCCCAGTGCGATCTGCAATCATTCCCCAAACAATCGTCACAACGATGGCAAGAGCGCTTCCACCAGTTGGAAGGTAGTTGATCTTGACGACGGGGTAGCCCTCGGCCTTGAGCCAGAGACTAAAGTAACTGGTGGCCGTGTGACAAGCAGCAACCATTCTGGAACAATAAGTATTTGCCAATAGACCTGGTCAGGGTAAAGCACTCACGTATAGGGAACAACGAAGACCCAAATTTCCCAGCTCGTGTAGACGCGCTTGGCTTCCTTCCATGTGAGCTTTGGCTGAGCTTTGTGTCCAAGTCGCTCTATGCGATCTATTCCGTACTGAATATGCTCGGCGGTCCAATAGAATGCCCTGGTGGTATGCGGCAGATCTGGCAGACCAAAGAAACCCCAGATGGCGATGGGAAAGGAAATAATGGCATCCATGATGAAAAGCCAGCGCCAGCCGGCAAGACCATGACGGCCATTCATGCTAGTATACAAACCAGCTTGTAAATACCCACTGAACATGTTCGCAATTGACTCGATTTCCAGAAGAATGGCAACTCGCTTGGTCAGCTCGCGGGGACCATACCAGCCACCCAGCATGGAGATGTAACCAGGGAAGGCGCAGGCCTCGAAGAGACCAATAAAGAAGCGAAGAGCGTACATCTGCAATATATTCGTGTTAGCATAAAGGCACCTAAGAGGGCGGTGCGACAAACCGTCTTAATGTTCTTAGCAAAGCCCATGCCGATGACTAGACATGACCAAACCAGCTCGCAGGAGGGAATCAGGATCGAAGGCCGCACTCTACCCAGCTGGGTCATCTGCGCCGGTACACTGCCGACCATGATTCCCAAGCTGAACCAAGTGTTAAGCCAATTCCGTTCGTTGCCATAAAGTCCGAGATCCTCCTTCATGCCACTGACAAAGGCATTGCCTGGGCAATGTCAGTAGAATTCGCGATGCAATCTGTGGGGAGTAGCTTACTGTAATTTGTCTGATCAAGGTACTTGATGAAATACCCCAGACATACCGTTGGGCTGAATGATCAGCATCGGGGGAATCGATGAGTAGAAAAGGATGGCTCCACTTACAAGAAGAACATGTCCAGGCGCTGGATGTATTTGCGATACTCTGGATCTCCATCAACGGAATCCCAAATGAAGCTCAGCACTCGACGCCACAACGTGGAGGCAGGCTTGGTGTCTTGTGAATCCGCATCAGTCACCTTCACTGCCGCACCGTCTTTGACATGAGAGTCTGGATCAATATTCTCACTGGTCGGGTCCATTGGTGAGACCTGCTAGGAGAAGAGTGTAGTCTAAAGGCTGTCCGTCCGAGGAAAAGGGTAGAGGGCAATCACTCAGATAAAAGAGCTGGAAAGTCAAGCACTGATCCTGGACCAGAGCCAATGTATGCAGGATAACGCTGGGACGCATCACAGGGACTCTCCAGCTCGCTATATGTATATGTTTGGCTTGAGGCGTAAGTCATCTTGGCCGATTATTTTGGCGTTGGGGACTGGTTTGAATGGTAGGATAAACTACTCCATCATGCCGGCCGAACACATATCGCGGTCGGCTTTTGGGACGAAATTGTCAGTGACGGCGTGGAAAATAGGTCATGCATTATCTTGGGCAAGTGAAAATCCTTCACCGTCATGGCCTTCTTGTGGCCCAAAGGAGTTTTCTATCGCAATGACAGGCTCGTAGCTTGGATGGCATCATTATGGCTCCTTGATGCAAATCAGAAGTGTCTCCATAGATGACTTCTAGAAACCGTTAGACGATCCTTTGTCACACTAATGCATCTGCCATGTTTTCTTACCTGAAGAGTTCATTGGCTTAAAAATTGACTTGGCAAAGGTGGCCACGCGGTACACGTGTAGTTCTGCCCCTGCATTAGTCACAGCCTTATGCTAGCAAAATTTGCGAAAGCCAAAGCCATGTGGTGTGGCGATCAAAACCAAGTCCAACGTCAAACAAAGTCAAACTCCAGATTGACGTAAGCCTTTTCTAGACTGCCGATGATCACATTGCAAAGCTGGCAGATTGATGAGCTTATTCTAGAGTTCAACCTACATTCCCACACCTTCCTTGGTCAATCCTAGGACATATATTGCAACACATCGATTTCGTGCATACCACGCGCCTCACACCTCGCTACTTGACCATGGCCACAAGCACGCTCAAAATCGTGCTGGAGAACGTCGACTTTCGACTGCCGACCCAAGTCACCGATGACAATAGCGTCTTGGCCCTCAAGAGTCTAGTCTTTGAGCCTCTTGTTAAATGGCTCCCCCATGGAAAGGTTGCGCCTGCGCTGTTCAGTAGCTGGCAGCATTCTGATGACAAACGAATCTGGCACTTTCACATCCGCGATAACGCCGTTTTTCATGACGGCAAGGCTTGTGATGCGGATCTGATAGTCAAATACATCCTTGGCTTCCTTGACTCTCGAGACTACTTCGGCATGTCCTGGAGTTATGCTCGTTACTTTGCGCAGACCAAATTCGTCGCCGAAAACGCTCGCACCGTCCGGGTCGAGAACGCAGCACCATTCGCAGACCTGGTTAATGTCTTCACTGACTTCTGGCCGTCCCGCCTCGCAGAGAATGGCAAACCAGTTCTGGGCACCGGTCCGTTTGAGGTGACTGAGTTCGAGCGACCAGATGGGGTTGGAAGAGCAGTCCTTCGTCGCGTTGACACCAGCTCGAAGGACGCAACTCCTCAGATCATCATAGCGACGGCGGAGCGTGATGGTGCGAAAAGACTCGAGTTGCTTCGTCAAGGAACCGTGGATGCCGCGCTGAATCTTGAGAGAACAGAAGACCTCAGTTTGATCGACTTCAGTGACAAATCTCTCAACTGGCGGAAAGTGGGCAGTACACTGTCTGTCATCTACTATCTCAGTTGCACGAAGGGGGTATTTGCCTCGCCTGAGGCACGTCTTGCTGCTAATCTGGCGGTGGACAAGGAGGCCCTGGTGAAGGAAATCTACCGAGGCTGGGGTACACCTGCTGCCACTGTTGTCAGCCCTCTTCATCACGGCTTCCCTGAATCTCAACTTCAGCCTATTCCATACGACCCTGATGCCGCCCGCAAGATTCTCCAAACCCACGACACGGATACACCGATTGTGATCCGCACCCCGGTCTACATGCCCGAGCACGCACAACGGATAACAGCTTTTGTGGCGGAAGCACTCGAGGCAGTAGGCTTCAAGACTCGGATTGATTTGGAAACAAACCGGCCTGAGTATGCTCGTTCTATTGGACTCAAGAAGAACATTGGTGATATCGCTCTCTTTGACTCAACGCCAAACTGCACATTCCGCGTGCTTGATGACAAGGTCTCGAGTGAATCGCACAATACATGGTGGATGGGCTACCATGATGATGCTTTTCAACAGCTATTCTCTGAAGCTAAGAAGCAAATCCACGCAGAGGACAGGGCTCAAGCTTACGCGAAAGCTCTGACAAGGCTTCATCAGAATCCACCGTGGGTATATATTGGACATCCCGATGTTATCTGGGCGACAAGGACTGGATTAACACTGGATGTTGGACCATCAGGCATTTTGACCTTGTAGTGTAATAGTGAGGTGGCCTGGTTCCCATAGAAGACAGGGATTATCACGGTGTAACAGGGTTCCAGTAACGCTGGAGAAGAAAGGGATCAGAGGTGCGCTGCCCACAATACCTGACTCCATCATGCTCTGTTCGTACAATTCGCCGAGAGCCTCCATGTGGGGCGAGTGGTAGGCCATTTCGACTTTTGTGGTGGCTGGTACCCCGGGCCGGGCCTGCTTCAAAGCGTCAACGACATGGGCATTCCTAACGTCCAACGTTCAAGCTACTCATTCCGTTGGAGAGATGGAACAGAGAGTCCTGAGTTTCCGGATAAGGGGACTGTTAGGGTTGGTGTCATGGGGGGGAAAATCCAGGCATGGGTGCAAGATCGCCTGCTCTTCGAATGGTCGTGATGGGCTCCTGGGATGGGGGGAAGCGGGCGCAAATGGTGTTTCCTTTTGGTGGTTTTCGGCTGGCTGTTTGCTGTGGGAGTGGAAAGGCATATCTAGTTGGGTCTTCTCAATACAATAGACCTTTTGACCTTACTGCAGTCCCCACGTCAACCAGGCAAACAGACGGATGAAGACTCAGTTCATCTCCCACCGAACAACAATAGCCCTGATTTTGGGCCTCCGAATCTGCGATGTGCTAAAACTGTCAGAAGGCTGCTTCTCAACAGTGGCCTTGTGATCTAGAGGTGACGATAGAGTCGAGGGACATAGCTGGTGTCGCCGTGCGTCGGTATTGGTGAGTGCTGAATGTGCTTCAAAGCTACCCAGGAACATGCCTCACCGAGGTCGTCTTTGCTTCTGAGTGCATCCAGGTCCGATCCCGCGTTCCGTGCCAGCGGAGCTAGTATGAAATCTGCATCTCTATTGCTCCTGACAGGAGCTTGCTATGTGGCTGAAGTTTTGGCTTCCATGCTGTTAGGGTGTGACAGCAGACAGACAGAGCCAGATTGCAGAACAGTGTACTCTATGAACAGGAGGTGGTATAAAGGACCACAAGAGCTATGGACAGAAAAGCTAGATCATAATCTAGCAGACTTGGCAGACTTGGCAAAACAACAAATAAGCTGTCGTCGGTGCTGATTGTATTGTGACTTGATTGTAGCTAAATCAGGGGCACGGATCTGTCCTGATCCTTAAATGCCGCATCGCCACACACTATCCCTTCTCAGGTCTAGTGTCAGTGGGTCTCTAGGTCTATTTCCATTTGACACACCCCCCCAGATTGGCTCCACCACAGAGTCAATCTAGCCAATCGCGATTATCCACGCCGGGTGTGGAAAATGGGGTTAACCTGCTTATCTCCAACCTGCCTGTGTTGTAGTCACACCCTAACAGATTCCAGCAGTTCCACAGTGTATTTTGGCTCTCTCTAAATGGCCAATGACCTCTTCTTTCTTCTTCTATTCCTCTAATTGCCTCTCAATTAGGATCAGGCTGATATCTGTTCTGAAAACCTCAAACTTCTAGCCCTGCAGTGACTTGGTTAATCCATCTGCAAGTTGCCTAGCTGTCAGAATATATTTGAGCTTGAACAATCCTCTCTACACCTCCTGTCACAACCAGTGATGATAGATGTCAACATGACAGAGTTAGGTCTGGAGATTTAGGATCTAGGAGTTAACAATATAAATCATCTACTTATTATCATAGTAAACCAACACTTCCTGGGGATCCCATTCCACTGTCAGGCTCTTGAGGAATTGTTTCATAAATATTCCTTCTCCTGTTGTGTATAATAAAGCCAGAAGCTCAGCTTCTGTTGTTGATGTTATGACTATAGCTTGCTTAGTGGTATTGTACTGGTGAAGCACCCTGTACCCTGGGAAATGCCATGGAACTACAGGCCACTATACCAGAGGGGTGGTAGTGTACTCAAGGACAGGGACTCTAAGGGCTAGGGGCCACTGATTACTGGGCCTCTATAGTAGAGGCACCAAGACAGCTATCCTAAGTAGGAGAGGAAGGATCAACTATCCCTAGGGCTAGGACTGTTGGCTACTGGGTCCCTACAGCAGGGATACTGGGGCAGCAGCCTAGGATATAGGGACTAGAAGACAACCCTCTCTAGCTGGCAGAGGAGCTCAAAGGAGTGCTTCTGTTGGTAAAACCCCTCAGGAAGAGCAAGGTCCTAACCTGGATATATGTTGGAGTAGCCTGGTTAAGTACAGAACATGAATCTGCTCCTCTGACCCTGGAAAACCAGTGGGCTATCAATAAACAAGAGGCTGAGTCAGCAAGGCTGAGTATACAGGGACCTCTTGGCAAGGCTAGACAGGAGGATAGGAAGAAACAGGGATACAGATAGACAAGACAGATACAGATACACACCTAGACAATTTCAGCCTAATTAAAAAAAAAACCCATGAATTTTACTAAACCCAAGACAGAGGGGTTGACAGGGCCAACCCCCTTTGTATTCCCCTCTGACTACTGACCTACTCTACTTAAAACTCTCCTCTGAGCATAGGAGGGATAGGACCCTGAGGCCACCTCTGAGATAAGCCTATTACCCTGGATAGAGACCCTCATCATGATTTTTTTTGGGTCAGCCCTGGGAGCCCTGGGGAGCCCTGGGGACTGTGGGCTGATCAGCAAAACATTAACCCCATGAGCTCCCAGGGAAAGGCTAGTGTCCTGTGGGCCCACTGGGTAAGCTCCACCCTGCTGTGGGCCCACTAGGTAAGTCCCACCTTGCCATAGGCCTACTAGGTAAGTCCCACCCTGCCATAGGCCCACTAGGTAATCCCTACCTACTCATAGGAATCTCACTAACTAATAGGCTCACTAGATAACCTCACTAACCTATAGACTCACTAGGTAACCTCACTAACCTATAGGCTCACTAGGTAACCTCACTAATCTATAGGCTTACTAGGTAACCTCACTGACTTATAGGCTCACTAGGTAACCTCACTGACTTATAGGCTCACTAGGTAACCTCACTAACTCATAGGCTCACTAGGTAACCTAACTAACTCATAGGCTTACTAGGTAGATCTCTACTCCCTTTAGCTTAGATAGAGTAAACTATGTTTAATTAACTATCCTTAGTTTCTCTAGCCTACTGCTTATATACCTCTTTATCCCCTAGCACTAGCATAAGGAAAGAGTTATACTGCTTTAGATATATCATATCCTCTCTATCCTTATCCTTCTCCTTTTCTAATTTCTTATCCTCTCTATCAATTTATCTTGTATATATATAGACCCAGTTTATCATTATTATATAGATCATCTACTGCTTCTGGGGTGATTACTTCATGAATAACTTATAAAATTCTCTATATATACTTTGTAGACTAGGTTCACTGTCAGTATACTATATTGCTCTATTACTAGATAAGTACTCCTTGATATACCAGTACAAGACAACTACTATAAAGATAATCAGCTCTGGTTAGAGAGGGAAGAAGAAGCTAATAAGGATAGATAATTATATAAGACTAGAGTTAGCCTTGATCTAGAAGATACAATAGATAAGCAGAACAATGGATTTTGCTATCTATTTATCATGGATATTAGGCTGCTAAAAACATTAGTTTAGATTATATATTCTTCTCTAAGGGGATAACTTACTTTATCATTACTTAACAACCTATTCCTATATATAAAGTGATGCTTCTCTAGGAGCTAAGTAACCTTTTGTATCATCTCCTTAGTGCTGTTAATAGAAGCAAAGTGCTAGGAAACTAGCTCACACCCCCACTATATCACTTTTGAGCAGTAGTCACTTATATAGTCCCTAATCTATATATATCATCCTATTAGCCTTGGCTATAGATATGGTTACACTACTTACTACTTGTACTTCTTGTGAGGTTAGCTCCTACTCAACCAGTAGGCCTACACTAATGTTGAATTGATACTAGTTATCATGGATTTAGGTCTATATAGCTCTAGCAAGCTTCCTCAAGCAATCCCTACTTACATTATATAGATCTATCTATTAACTATTAATAATATAGCCTAATATACACATTACAATTATCAGGCCTTTACAGGCTATCATCATTACAAAGTAATCCTCTGATAATGAATCTAGAGGGTTATAGTACTTTAATCCCTAGAAGAGTTGATATACAGGTGTAGACCCTATATCTAAAGGGCTTGATATTCTTACTATATAGTGTAATGAGGCTTAGCTAGCTAGGTATAAATAAGTCCTTGATAACTCAGAGAGTACTTGTCCTGGGTAGAGGATTGTCTAGACAATGTCAGTGTTATTATATCATTTACAAAGGGATATATTGTACTGGTGAAGCACCCTGTACCCTGGGAAATGCCATGGAACTACAGGCTACTATACCAGAGGGGCAGCAGTGTGCTCAAGGACAGGGACTCTAAGGGCTAGGGGCCACTGATTACTAGGTCTCTATAGTAGAGACACCAGGATAGTTATCCTAAGCAGGAAAGGAAGGGTCAACTATCCCTAAGGCCAGGATTGTTAGCTACTAGATCCCTACAGCAGGGATACCAGGGCAGCAGCCTAGGGTATAGGGACTAGAAGACAACCCTCTCTGGCTAGTAGAGGAGCTCAAAGGAGTGCTTCTGTTGGCAAAACCCCTCAGGAAGAGCAAGGTCTTAACCTAGATGTGTGTTAGAGCAGCCTGGTTAAGTACAGAACATGAATCTGCTCCTCTGACCCTGGAAAACTAGTGGGCCATCAACAAACAAGAGACTGAGTCAGCAAGGCTGAGTATACAGGGACCTCTTGGCAAGGCTAGATAGGAGGATAGGAAGAAACAGGGATGCAGGTAGACAAGACAGCAATAGATATACACCCAGACAATATCAGCCTAATTGAAAAACCCATGAATTTTACTAAACCCAAGATAGAGGGGTTAGCCCTGTCAACCCCCTTTGTATCCCCCCCTAACTACTAACCTACTCTACTTAAAACTCCTCTCTGAGTATAGAAGAGATAGGACCCTAAGACCACCTCTGAGATAAGCTTGTTACCCTAGATAGAGATCCTAACTTAGACTATTCTATACTCACTTTGCTAGGTAAACCCTTAGGACTTGTTTATATTGGTGCCTCCAACAAGAATGAAAATTATATGATTGTGGACTATGCTAGCCAGAGCAGAAGGAAAGTCAGTGGCAATGTCTGGGTGCAGGAGCACCTAGAGAGAAATAGGTAGACAGCTGCCTACAGTAAATATAGGAAATCCCTAGAACCCTAAAAAACAATAATAAGAAGATAAAACTGATCTTGGAGTCCTACTTACTAGATCTAGTTGAGAAATTCAACAATGATAGCACAATTGTTTAGCCTGTGTGTAATAGAAAGTATATAGGAGAGAAGTTCAGCCACACCCCTAAGTCCTCTAAGTATACACAATAGAAAGTGTAAGCTTAGACTTCTATCTAGAGATAGCTCCTAGGGGGCATGTCACAACACGGCAAAGGCAAGTCAAGGAGGAGCACTGCAGCACGACAAGGCTTGATCAATTAGAGAGCACTACGAACAACAGAATGTTGGCTAAAGAGTCTAAGAGCTGTGGCACGCGAGCAGAGACTTATAAGGTGTGAGTGTGCCAAGTGTACCAAGGTGCAGTTCTAATTTCCCACACAATTGTTCTGAGACATCCCCACCCAATGTTGCTTCTGATTAGCTGAAAGATTATGAGTGATGAATTCTAGGATCTAGGCTAGGAAATGATCACTTGGGTAGGTCTACTAAAGATTATCTATAGTTAAAGATTACCTGTGGCTCTGGATAGCCTATGAGTCTATGATAGTACCCCCCCCCTTAAGGGCAAGCTCTACAAGCTAACCAGCTAGCCAGAGCCTTAAGCAGGGAGTGTAGATGTGAGATATAAGTAAAGGATTCCTAGGTTAGCTCATTATAGCCCTTTCACTTGACAAGATACTGCATAGTCTATCTATAGCAGCACTAATCCAGGAGGTCCTCAACCTTATATTCCTTATGGTTATCCACCTCCACTAGCAGGGGTGGGGCCTAATACTAGAGGGATATTAGATCATTGATAGTAGGTTAGAGGAGATTCATATAGAACACATTGTGGATATACATTGACTTAGACAGCTAGAGGTAGTAGGTATAGCCACTGACTTTCTCTAGGACTTCAAAGGGGCTAAAGTTTTTCTAATCAAGCTTCTTGTAAGGGTAGATTATATAGATATTCTTAGAATTAAGATAAACTAGATCTCTAGGCTTGTAGTGTGGAGCAGAGGAATAGGAGGTATCAGCAGTGTCAGTATACTAGGCTTGGGTAGTAGTTATCTCAGTCTATAGATGATTATAGATCTTTATCATTTTCTCAATAAATCCTTTAGTAATTAATAATGGGGTGTCACCTAGGGCAGTAGCTAGGGTTGAGTTAAGATAAGGAAGGAAACTATAGTTAACTAGGAATAGGGGTACTATAGTTGTCTCAGAGGCATGGTTATTAATAGCAAACTCTATAGTTGCTAGTCATTCTTTCTAGTTATCCTAGAGATAGGAGTAGTAGGAGTATAGGTATTACTTAGTAATTATATTAATCCTCTCTATCTGCTTATCTATTTCTAGATAGTAAGATATTGAGAGAAGGGCCTTGAAACCAAGGCAGTGGCAGAGATACTTCTAGAAGTGAGACATAAATTAGGGGCTGTAGTTAGAGATTACAGAGGCTAGGAGACTATAGAGTTTCTACACATAGTTATAGAAGAGTTAGGCAGTCTTAGTAGCTGAATATTCAGTTTAGCAAGTAATAAGATGATATATCTTGGTGAGTTAGTTAACTACTACCATGATTGTGTCAAAGCTATTAGAGAGGGGGAGGCTAGAGATAAAGTCTATAGAGATATTAGTCTAGGGGTGTTGAAGCATAGACAGAGGCTTGAGGACACTATGGTAGTGTTCCTAGGAGGGCTTAGCACAGTGATAGAGGTGATAATTATAGATATAATACTTAATATCTAAGATCATATATAGCTAATAGAACTGGTGCTGTAGTAGCTCATAGGTCTTCACACTACCTAGGTGGCCTATTATCAGGGTATCATGGTGGTCATAGAGCAGTTAGGTATAGAGAACATTGTCTTCAGGGATCCAGAGTTAATCTTAGTAGTATAGCCTACTAGTATATTCCTTATAGTCCCCTAGGGAGATCTACTAGTGTCAGGGGGCACCCTTAGCCAGGGCCTAGAGGATATTAGTAGATAGGGTGTCATTCTAGTAGACTTCAGTGATTAAGTCTTCCAAGGGCTTGTTAGTCTTGTTAATATCAATATCTATGTCATTATCCTCCTTACCCTGTATAGCCATCATGTTGTTCTCTAGTACAATTGTTTAAGAGATTAATTCTAGAGGTAGGTCAGGGAGATTATAGGCCTTGAGGATAACTTAGCTCTGGTGTAGGAGGTGTAGATTGTGTTACGGGGCTGGACCCGAACTGTCTGTTTGCTCTGTTTGCTTGATTGTTTTTTTTGCCAAGTCTGCCAAGTCCGCCAGATTATGATCTGGCTTTTCCGTCCATAGCTTTTGTGGTCCTTTGTACCACCTCCTGTATCTCAAGTACACTGTTCTGCAACCCGATCTGCTCTGTCTGCCGCCGCCCCCTTACACTAGGT
>QQSL01000131.1:0-32537 GCA_003693665.1 Chaetothyriales sp. CBS 134920 | reverse complement strand
TTTTTCTTTTTTTTTTTTTTTTTTTTTTTTTTTTTTTCAGCTGTCTTGGTCAGATTTCTTTTCCCTCCTTCTCCGTATGGTGGTGTGTGTGTGTGTGTGTTTTTTTTTTTTTTTTTTTTTTTTTTTTTTTTTTTTTTTTGGTGTTTTTTTTTTTTTTTTTTTTTTTTTTTTTTTCTCTGTCTGTCGGTAGGTCGGCCTGGGTCTGGGTCTGGGTCTGTGTGGTCCTGTCAGGAAAAAAACAAGAAGAGAAAAAAAACAGGTCAGTCGGCTCGGTCGGTCGATCGGTCGGTCGGTCGGTTGGTCGGCTGTCTGTCTACCTGCCTGTCAGTCAGTTAAAACTAGTTGATCGGTCCACTTCCCTGTGAGAGGGTGTGTGTGGTGGAGGAGGAGGAGGAGGGGAGGGGGCCTAAGTTAAGCAAGACCTGCCCATCTCGGTATGTCCATCCCAAGTAAAACAAACTGTGGGGGTTTTCTTTGTCTCTCTGGGTGTGGTGTGGTGTCCCTTGCCTTGCCTTTTTCCCTTTTCTGTCTAATAAAAAACAAACGGTGTACGATACACAGTACTATTGAATACACACAAGTATTGATGTGAGAGATAAGATAATTTGACTCCTGCCAGCGATCAATAGTATTGTGTGTCATTTGGAGGTCCTTTTTTGAAGTTACTTCTTTTTTTATTCTTGTTTTGGGGGCCAGGCCCTGCCACGATGAGGAAGTGGACGACGTTGCTGGCGGTGTTGGCAGTGCTGGTGGCGTTGGCAGACGGACGAACGAAAGGAAATGAATCGAATGAACGAGATCAAGGGCATCCCTGGCATTCCCATCGTCTGTGGTGTTGGCACTAGCCCGTTTCTGGGTATATCTACCCTGGAGTCGGTATGTGGCACAGGCCACACTAATGTCGGTGGGCGGTAACAGCCTGATTCCCTAGGTCCAACATGTTTTTGTCGGGTCCATGACCCGCATATTCATCCCAGTGACCCCAGGTAAGGTCGGAAGCGAAGAATGGGCATTCTCCCACCTAACTGTCTTTGTCCTTAGGTCCTGCAGGGATGCCACGGCCAGCCTTGGACAGCTCCTTTGGTCTAGTACAGTACCACAGTACACCAGTACGTGTAGTCCAGAAGATCCTCCACCTTCCTTCCCACGCCGCCGCCGCTCGCCCTATCGAGTGCAGTCAAGCAATTCGCGTACGCGTACTGTGTGTCTGCAAGATCCCTAAGCCCATGCCCTTACTGAAAAGGGCAAATGAAAAAGAATTAGTTTTTAGTTATAACTCTCTTTTTCACTTTGTGTTTTGAGCCCTGCCGCCCCCCCTTCTTCCCAATTTTCATTCAAGTCAATGTCGCCAGGGGGGAGGATGAGAAACGGTCGGCTGGACCCTGACAGCATGTGCAGGGTACAGGGGTTGAGTGAAAAAGCAGCCAGGGCCTGGCCTTGGACCGTTCCCCCGATGGCAAGGCGAAACGTTGGGGTGGAGCCGGTAATGCCAGGGATGCCAGGGATGCCAGTTGGCAGCTTTGAGATTGTATGATCTGCAGCCCCAGTCAGACCTATCCGAGGAGCCACGCCTGGACCCTCTCCACGGGCCTGGGATAAGAATAATGGGCTTTGATTAGTGGAGACCCCTTATTAGCATGACCGCCCCCCCTTCTTTTTCCAGCTGCCAAAGCCCTACCCATCGGCCACTCCATGGACGATCGGCAGCTTTGGGTTGGGTGCTACCGAGGGGTGTCCCCAGTCTCGGAGCCTGCACGAGAGCCAAACGAGTTGAAGTGACAAGACTGTGGAAATCCAGTAAGTTACAGTATGGTACTCTGTGGGCACCAAGCGAGCTTGCTTGTCTTGTGCTTGCCTACTCGACAAGATTTGACTTTGGGCGTGTCAAATGATGATGCTCTAGGCATGGCAGTCCCAGTAAACAACAACTTATCATCTCAACGGCGGACTGCTGGATGGGTGTCCACGTCAACCATGCGTGGATATCTTTTGGGTAGCGAAGCTGGCTTTTTCCCTCTTTCTTCCCTTGCTCTTTTGGCTCCCCTGGCAGGATAGGCATTGGCATTGGCATTGGCATGCCTGCCCAGTTCTGTATCTTTTTTTGCCCTTTCTGTTCCCTCTTCTAGCCTCGCTTCCATCCATTCATCCTGGATCGAAAACGGCGACAGGGAGATTCCGCTGCTGCAGCGTACAGTAATAAACGAACTCGCATGCGTCCGTTTCAAAAGTCGTTGCACGCGGCAGTGTGGGCGGGGTCAGGGACAAACGGGCGGGCGGTAATCAGTTGGCGTCATGTGCCTGTACCGTCAGCAGCACGATTGATGGCCTGTACCGTAAGCAGCACGCGTGATGGCCTGTACCGTAAGCTGGGCCAAAAGCCACCAGCCAGCCCGATTGCCTGCACGTCTCCCAGAAGAAATTAAGGTTTTGACGTTACGCGAGGCCAGTGAGTGATCGTCCAAACCTTAACCTAAAGCCCCGGTCCTCTGTGGCTTGGTAGGTCCAAACCTCACCTGCTCAGCCTGCACCGTGGCCAACATGCTGAGCGGAGAGGACAAAGTAGCAGGAAAAGCAGAGGGAAAAGCATCCCGAGTCCAAGACGGAGTGGACACCAGCTTTCGATAGAACTCTGAAGCCACCATGCGAGGCGCTCGACTAAGCCGCCGCCGCCGCCTGCTGGAGATGGCGCCACACCTTGGCGCGGGGCTGCCCTGCCAATCAACCCGATAAGTCACAAATATATGGGAAATATGGTAAAATATGGTAAAATATGGCAATCGTCGCTTCCACTTTCGCCATTACACTTTGCCTGCCCAAAGCATTCGTAGCCTTCCCATCTGAACAATTCCTTTGCCGGGGCAGATCATCCAAACCACCCCGGTTAAACTCCTCGCTGAAAAGTGCTCAAGCCAATCAATCCTAAAAACGATCCAGAAAATTGTGTAACCAAGAAACCTCGTCAATCAAGCAGCCTAGACACTGACATGCGTGAATCCTTCTCCACCGATGAGCCTCTATGTGAACGTTGATCGTCCACCCTTCGCGCTGACTGTCCGTTATGGCCTGTCCGCTTCGGGGCCGGACGGAGCATGAAGTCATCCGACCCCGATTCGTTGAACACCGAGCTGGCATAGCCTGACTCGTCGCCTTCGCACTTGATGCCCCTGTGGTGCCCATCCACGTTGTACCCGCTCTGTAATTCGTCTGGGCAGCAGTTCTCACTCATCCGCCCCATCGAGTTGTACATGCCCAGCGGCGGAGATGAAATAGTCTTGGGAGAAATTGAATAATGAGACAGATTGTCTGACACTAGTGACGGAGGCCGCCGAGCCGATCCCGTCGACGAGAATTCCGTAGTGGCAGGAGAGATGGCTGGCAGATCCACCAGTCGTGGTAGCGGCCACTCTACCCGCTGCTCCCCTCTTGTCGGTCGGGCCAGGCCCCCAGAGTAAGGTGCTTGTAGATGCCGTAGCAGAGACGGACACGTCGTCAGCTCAAGCGGCTTTGGCGACGGCAGAGACGAGCTCACTCGAGGCCGGCTGTGGAGCTCCAACTGCGGTGGCTTCTGACCACATGCAGCAGCTGGTTGGGGAGGCGTATAAGTCGGTGTGATGGTGGCGCTGGAATGATCAGGAGGCGACGAGCCATTTACTCCCTTGAGTAGACGGAGGCCCTCGTGAAGCGGTGGTTGCGATTGTAGCGGCAGGTGATGGCTGTGATGGCTGTGATGATGCGAATGTAGCTCATTCGTGCTCAGCGGCCGGGGGGGCACTGCCGCTGATATGGGCAACTGCCGTGGCCCAACCCGGCTCACCCCATGCGGCGTATTCCGCCGTCGACGATTCATGCTCCCGTTCCACCAGTTCTTAACTGCGTTGTCACTGCGGTTGCCGAGTCGTCGGGCGATCTCTGCCCATCGCTTGCCGATTTCTTGCACGAGCTGCTCGATCAGCTCCCCCTCGTCATTTGAGATGGGCTCGTGGTTCAGGCTGGGTTTCAAGTTCTGGTGGTATCGTTCCCTGCACTGCTTGGGCGACCGATGCTGCATATGCTGAGAGATGCGGACCCAGTTGTTGGGCCCGGACAGATGGACAAGATGAAGAAGAGTCGCATCTTCCTGGGGCAACCAGGGACCTCGTCTTGTAGATCGGCCCATTAGTCACTGAGCATCACCTAGAAAAGAGTCGAAGACAGGTGGGTTGGCTTGTTCGTGCTGCTTAAAAAGGTGGCGAAGAAAGTCTGGATTTGCGCGCGGTTGCCTGCTTTGTATGCAGATACGAGTCCGTCGTACTCGCGACCTGAAGCCCCAAAAAGCAAGAGAGGCGTAGCGGCCGAGTGAATGGCTGGGTTTCACGTGCTGAAGTGTGGTAGAGGCAACGTTGTGGTACCAGAAGTCTACCCTTCACACAGCAAAGTCAAGCAACCGGACCAAACCTAGGGCTCCGGTGGTGACGGGGAAGTATAGATGGGTATTAAGGAGATGGATGGAGATTGATGGACGAGTGTATGAGACGGCGCCTGATATTAGACGATGAGCAAATACCAGATTGGAACGTACCTCCCCAGACAAGTGGCCAAGAAGGCGTGGGAAAACAATACCAGTGCAAGGAGATGCCTGTGGGTCATAGGGCTCTGGGGTGTAGGGCATAGTCTCCCGATCCAGAGAGCGGCCAACTGGATGGACGTGCTAGCCTCAACGCCATGTCGAGCCATTCCAGAGCCATCAAAGTCTCTTTCCGGAAGCTTGCGGACCCTGATTTGCTATTGGGAGGAGAATTAAGAGTGATTCAAACCCTTGATGTCAAATCAGTCATTTTCCGACCGTGACGGCCGAACTCTTCTCGTTAAACTCTCTGCACCATGGTGGAGACGACTGGCGCAGCCACCCTGGTCCCGATCTGTTGTTCGTCAAGCCTAGCCGGTATTGAGCCTGAAAACTGGGAGTGCCTTCATACTTCGTACCTGAGGCAGCCACCCAGACTCTGCATGATCCGAGGTCACCCTGCCTGTATTTGGCCAAATCTGGCGACTCCCGTATCTGAATCGATTTTAGTAGGCCTGGATCGCTGGAGTAATACAGGATGATCTTCAACTGGCAATCAACCAGGAATCACTCAGAGTCCACTGCTAAGCCCCTGCTCTTCTTCTACTGTCGGTATAAGGGTACGATGCGTGGGAGAGATTGCGAGGGCGAGGGCGTGGGCGAGGGCGTGGGCGAGGACGAGGGCGTGCGTGCCTGCTCTGACGGAGGCGGGCCAATTCTAGCTCCTGTCCATTGCGTGTCTGCCTAGCCGCTCTCTAGCTGGCTGTGGGGAATGGCACCAGAATGCCAAGTGGAGGCCGTGTGGCAATGGTAATCCCACCTAAACATTGTCTGGGACATAGGAGATAGCCATAGGCTGGCCCAGAAACAAGGGTTGTTTTGAGGGTGACGAGTCCGAGCAGAAGTGCCACGATCGACACTCGTGTTGGACATTGCACGGCCCAGGACGGGAGAAGGAGCTGCAGCAGTCATCAAAATCGGGCAAGTCAAGCCTGGCAGCCGATGAATGGCATTTGGCACACCAGACAGCGCCCCACAGGCCCGAAGGCCCAAGCGAGGCCGTTCTGCTGGTCCGTTTAGCGACGTTTCACATCAAACGGGGCAGCGCTAAGATCGTGAGCAAGGACGGGGTGCATCTTGAGCGTTGGAACCGCAGCGGCACCGCCTGGCGCCTCCCTTGATTTGCTCTTTCCCGCAAAGGCGCCCCTTAGCCCCTCTAGCCCCTCGCCCGCACTAGGCCGCAAACGGAAACTCTGACTGGAATGGGCATGAATGGAAAAAACACGTTTGGCTGGAGTAGGGCAAGCCTCAACCCTCGTACTGGGCCACGGGACGGTGTGAAGGATGAAAGCCACATCGACATCGTGGTTGCCCTGATCTGGCCTACGGTCCAGACGAGCGACCCGCCCCGGCGCCTTTGGATCTAATGCACGCCACAGCGGCCGCACACCACACAGCGCGTGTCCTCACGCTCGTTATTCTGCTAACCAGCCAACCTGCTCAGCCATGCAGATCTCGCCATAGGCCCATAGCCTACACCCACTCTGTCGGCTCTTCATCTGGCGCCATGCTGCCGTATTGCCGTTCCCATAAACAATCCTGGCACCAGCGTGACATCGCCTGCACAACCTTTGTCTCAAGTGACACGCGAGCCAAGATCTGCTCCTTGGCTTCCCTCTATGAGACTACCCATGCCTTCTTCTCCCATACAAGTACTGTAATACTGTAATAGACCTGCAATCTGAAATGGGTGTGTGCCTGAGTGTGCCTGACACACTCGTTACTGGCCCCTGCCAGGTCTCCCTCGTTCTCAACCGCTCCCCAAAAAGGAAAAAGTACCTGTTGATGACGCTTCCCATTCGCAGATCGATGGCTTCGAACTCTGGTTGCCAGACATAAGTAACAGGGCTTGGGGCGCATGCTGGTCCTGCACCTTTCGTCTACACGTACCATGTTGTGCCTGCTGAAATTGATCGACTAATGAGGCAATAGCAACATGAATGGTCCAATTAGTGCAAGTGCTGCTTAGGATTGCCTAAAATGGCAACGCCTCTCAGCCCACGTAAGGCTTGGCACACCTCCTCCAACCCTCCGCGGTCTGAGAAGGGTAGACGACAACTCTGGTACCCTATCACAGTCCTACTGCTGCAGCTTTACGGGAATAGTACCTCTTGCCGCCCAGGCAGTCGCACCACCCCATCCGGCTCGCCCCCCATTACCGACCGCATCACTCTCTGCGTTCGCTTAGTCACCGCCCTCTCTCCTCTGAGCTAAGACAGCTCTCGTCCAGACTCGTTGCAATGTCAACGGCCAAAAGGATAGAAAAATGGGAGATAGATAGGTACTGGGAGATCTTTTCCTCACTCGTACAGCAGCCGGCTACGCCCTCGTCTCGCCTGACGAACCAGGCCGCAGCCAACGTGCTGAGGAATTCCCAACTCCGGGATGACCAACTGGAAAAGGTGTGGGATCTGGCCGATGTTGACGGAGATGGAGAGCTGGACTTTGAAGAGTTCTGTGTTGCCATGCGGCTGATCTTTGACCTGGTCAATGGCGAATACCAAGAGGTGCCACGATCGCTCCCAGACTGGCTCGTGCCCGAGAACAAGGCGCATTTGGTTGCAGCCAACCAAGCCCTAAGCGGCACGCAGCAGAGCAGGTTCGAGCGCATAGAAGATGACGATGATGGCCAAGGCCTGAAAGATGGCTTTGACTGGTACATGAACCCCGCAGACAAGCGGAAATATGAAGAGATCTACTCCGCAAACAAAGACCGGCGCGGCGAGATCAGCTTCGACAGTCTGCACACTCTGTATGCGAGCCTGGAGGTGCCGGACACAGATGTGCGAAGTGCCTGGAATCTTGTGAACACAAGCGGCCGGAGCACGATATCAAAAGATGCATGCCTCGCCTTTCTGCATATCCTCAACTATCGACATGAGGGCTTCCGCATACCGCGTTCAGTACCGCCGAGCCTGAGAGCGAGCTTTGAAGACAACAAGATTGACTACCAAGTCGACAGCATGCGGAACCGGCCGAACAAGTACGACGAAGACACAAGTACGGGCCGGAAAGCCAAGTTTGGCGATGCCTACCTGAGCCGCATTGGTGCCAGAGGAGGCTCGCAATACACACCCAAAGGCACCGACTTCTCTGACGTAGTCGAAGATGAGGAGCTTGAGAAGGTGCGGCTTCTTCGCGAACTCCGTGATCTCGAGGCTCAGCGCGAGGCCGCGCAGGCTTCGGTGGACCGACGGAGGAAGCAGCGGACCGAGCATGGAGGACTCAGTCAACCTGGCAAGGTAAACTGGGCACTTGTCAAGCGTGAAGCCCAACAGATGCTCGAATACAAGCAGAGACAGTATGTCGAGCTTAATTCAGAAAACGCAGGCAAGCAAAGTGGAGATTTGAACAGGCTGAGGGACGACCTTGCATTGGTGGCCGAGCAGATTGAGGGATTGGAAGCTCATTTACGGAAGCGAGAAGGCGAGCTTGATAGCCTGAGGCGCGAGATCGAGGTTGAGAAGTCAAGCAGATAGGTTGAGGTATGTAGAATGGCAGTGCGTTGGATCAATACCGCAGTCATCCTGCTCCATTGCCGTGCCGGAATGAGATCAACTGCATTGCGCCTGACTTTTACAGTCTATGCAAATATACATCGCGCATTATTCTCCTCTGTCCGCCCACAATGACCTCGTGTGTCCACCTCATCTCTCGGCGCGCACCTTCCGGAATCCATCGGCCGTCAAGGGCGAGTCGCCGCGTTTGAAGCTGGCTGAGCCCACACGTTAGCATTCTTTTTCGGTCGCAAGCCTGGATTCTGCTCTTACCATCTGCTTCCTCGTATGCTCTGCCAATGCCAAAGCCAGTACCAAACCACACTGGCCAGGCTCTTCTCTTAAACAATAGCACGGAGAATATGACACCAAACGAGAAGCCGAGTCCACCGCGGATGACTGCGGAGGCAAGCGCTCGATCCCACTGTGGCCAACCATCAGCATCGTCTGCTCGGAGCAGTTCCAGTGCGCTTGCTTCGCCTTTGCCCGCGGAGGGAAGGAACCCGTTATCCACCGACAAAGAAAGGGCATCGGACGAGCCTCTTGAAATATGTGCAACGCGGGGGCCGGGGGGGGAAGGGCTGTGTAGCGTCCGTACCTTCTCATTCAGTAATGCCTCGCTGACTGGTCTCTTTGGCTGTGCTAGGAGTACAGGGGCCTCGGGAGCGGAAGTGTTCTCTTTCGACATGGTGGCACTGTGCTATGTCAGCAAGGGTCCAAGCTCTCAGCAAGAGCAAAGGGGCTGTCCGGTCGACTCACATGCGCTCACCTGCAGCTGTTCAAACAGAACTGGTCTTTTGCGGGTCGTGTTGATAGCTCTTCCCGAAGCTGATACAGCACAGTTGGGAGAACATTTCCAGAGCATCAAGTTAGCCAGCCAATCAGAGCCCGATTACTGCAAAAAGTGGATCTGCTTCCCATTCCAAACTCGTTCCTGCCCTTTTTCTTGGCCATGGGTACTTGCCAAATTTAAATTTTGTATATGCCCACCTCGACACGACATGCGGCTCCATGGTGGCCTAGAGGCGCTTGACAAAAGTGATGCTGATAGCGATACGCTGATCCAGCATGCCGCCAGCATCCTTGGCGTCGACTTGGACATCACCAAGACTGAGGCCGATGTTGCTGAGCACAACTTCACCTTCAGACAGCAATGGGTTCTGAGATGGATCACAAGAAAAATACACTCTGAATTGCAGTCTTTGAGCAAAAATGATGGACCAGACGATATTGCCAAATGCTCGTACGTTTGTTTCTTTGAGGATTTGCTACCTGAAGCTTTGCATTGACGGTTGACATGTAACAGGTATCTGTCAAACCCACGCCTATGGCAGCTTCTTGTACGTGTGATGCAGCCAATACCAGACACTACTTGTGCAGAGATTTTGATTGAGAGGAAATTTGTGTCTTCGCTCGACCATGCCATACGGCTGATATTGCGATCAGGCAGCATCAACGACGATGATGGAAGCGTTGTTACTATCAATGGCAATGGAGAGCAAGGGACACCAACCAAGCGTAGACGTCTTTCACCTCGGGCGGAGGATGTCTCTCGCGGTGGTCGAGCGGCACTGCATGATCTGTGTCTGGGTGTGTTGAGGGCCTCTTACGCCATTGCTGCCATCATCGGGCGACAGGACGAGGCTGTTGATTCTGATCCTTCTAGATCTACAATGGCTTGGTCTCAGTCTTCCAAGGATAGCTCTTCGATCCTCTCTGCCGTCCTTCAGTTGGCATATCGCACCGCAGTTGCCGAGTCTACAGAATGCTCGATCAAGGATGCTTTGAGGCACCTTGGCCAAGTCTGCTCTTTCTGGGAGCGTCGGCCATTTGCATCCTCTGAGTCTTCCCGGAACGAAGAGATCGCGCTGTTCTACCAGCGCTGCCTCGACCCCTGCTTGCGGGTCCTGCGTCTAATTCAAACCACCGTTGACGTGGACACCATCCGGGAGACACGTGAAGCTCTCGAGCGAGCTGTGGCCTTCAATGCCGTCCTTCCACTGCGAAGGAATTTCTTTGAAAAGTTTGCCAAAGCTTGGAAGTCACAAGATCGTAACGTGTCGTGGAGAACCGTGGCCAAGGTCTATAATAGCTTCTCCCACATCATTGACACTGCTCCCCAGTCGACGGTCTCGGCTTCAAATATGATATCTGTCAGCTGGGCACAGAATGCATCCACCCTCTACGACATAGCAATTCGACTTGTACCCAAAGCAGATCTGAAGAAACGGCAGCTGGAACAGCCCTGGCTGGACGCGTTGCTTATGTCTTTGTCTTACCTGGCTTGTCCACGACTAGCCAAGTTCGAGGTTGTTGACGACCAGATCGAACTGATTGACCCTGCCATTCCGTCAGACCTCATGGATCATCCTCAGGTAATCCATGACCTACTCGTGACAGCCAGGAGGCACATGCATCGACCATCGGTCCAGGCTCTAAGCTCTCTGGCATCGAGCATTCTTACTTGGGACGGTATTGAGAGACCATGGCCATCAATTGCTGGTCTAGTGGATCTGGATGTTGACGTGCTGGTCTCAAACAGCGGGCTTGTGACGACAAACTTTGCCGTGGATGCCTTGTCAAGGAAGCTTGAGCTCTCACCTGTCAACTTGGAAGACTATACCATCATCCTGAGTCAGATTATCAAGCCACTGATCCAGGGCTCTGCACGTGCCAGAGCACTCAGGCAGTTTATCACCCGATGGACGCAACATCTGACAGAGGCGTTGCGGAAGAGCGCGGTTGGCCTGCCGCAAACCCAAGAGTGGACGGCAGTTCTTGTCTGGCAAGATGAAGAGCTATTCAAGGAGTTTGCCACTGCGTTCCGCCTTCATGGAACAGCCGGACTCACCAAAGACTTGTTGTCGGTGCTGCAAGAAGATTTGCAGGGCTTGCCTGGTCGAGTAGGCTCTACGCTGAACACCTTCTCCAATGTGGCAATTATCAGCACAGTGATCGAGGCTCTTGCGTCGACCGACATCGCAGTAGATCCTGCAGTAACGACGGCTATTGTGGACTATGCAATTGCTGCATTGCAGAAGCGCTCCGACTATCAAGGCCAGCGCTGGAGACTGTGGAAGCTAATTCGAATCATCTCGGAAGGGGAATTGATATCTGAACTTGCCCCCAAGATCTCGACTGTTGGCGGTGGCATCAAGTCAGCCTCAATCAGCAATTTATCCAAGGGCTTAAGCAGCGTGGATCTAAAAAGCATCAGGGTGCCAGAGTACCGGGAGACCCTCGAGAGATTCTCATGTATCGCAAGCACCACTCCAAGGACAATGGAGAAACTGGAAGAGCCGGTTACGGGAGAAATTGCTGGGCTCCGGCTTCTCCTGAAGTCTGATATTACACCAACCCTGACGAGTGAAAAGGACATGTGGAACGGACGACTTGAGGATCTACACAACCTGCCCAAGCTGGTCTCAGCATGCCTGGGAGTCCTTTTGGCCAGGCCTCGATTGTTCAGGTTCATTCCTGGCTTGGCTAAGGACGTCGAGCACCTGTGTACTGATGTTCCGGAAGACTCTCTTTTATACCAGCCCTTCCTCGAGGCTATATCTGAGTTTGGGGACATCCAAACCTCGGAGAGTGTGGTTGGTGCATGGTTAGCCCTCGAGGGCTTTGCAGCTGCCGATCTGTCTGCAGTCCGAAAGCTATGGCAGAATCTGATCAGGGTCAAGTGTTCCAGAGCACAGTATCAAGCTCTAGGCGACAAAGCAGTACTGCTTCTTGAATCTTTTAGTGGAAGAATCAAAGTCGAGGCGCTTGCGTACCTGGGCGTGCTAATGGAGCGCATATCTGCGACTCACCCAGTGTCGTACACTCGACCCGAAGCGTGGATGGACTGGCTCAAGCTTTTGGACATGTTCGAGGCGAAATATCAAGGCGGGTTGACAAGGCACCATCTTCATGCCTCTCGCCATTTCCTCAAGATCTTATGCCAGGTATGGGAGAAGTGTCAGAGCGACCAGCTATTGCAGCGCATAGTCCAAGACCTGAGTTCACGAAGCAAGATTGATTCGGCTGAATGGGAGCTCCCACGGCCACTATCTCCATTCATTGCTTTCCAGGCGGTCCTGCCCTCCCTTTCGGCGACAGGCAAGGATTTCCAGGACACCGAGTTCGTCATTCGTCAGTTCACAAGCAGGGCACAGAAGAATATAAGGCAACTCACGATCGATCCTAGGCGAAGCAAAGAACCTTCGGAGGACTGGCTAGTCCAAGTAAGCTTCACCCTGGCAGCCGTACAGGAAGCCATCCCGCTGTTGCCAAATCTGGATCAAATCGAAATGCGAAGAGATGCTGTCAAGTTGCAGGAGCACTTTAACGCCTGTGAATCCAACCTGCAGACTCTGGACTTGCTGACAAACGTGCAGACGCAATGTGATCGACTGTGTGGTCAGCTTGCTAGGGTGGTTGACTCGGAGACATTGCCCAAGTATCTGGAGAACATAGCACCTTTGGAAGATCCGAAAAGCCTGCAAGAACTAGAGAGCCTGGCATGCAGAGCAAGATCATTGCTCTGTCATCTGGACAGAGAAGGACGCGCTGATCTTCTAGGTCTGATCTCACAGCCTGTGCCAAGGAGCAGATTCGGGGTCTTGCAGCCCATGTTAGTCTCATTTCTGGTGTTGAAGACAAGTCTCGACCAGCTGGTTGGCTCGCAGTCAATGATGGCAAGCTTTGACCGGATAGCAAGTCTGGAGGATGCCCAGACAGCTCGAGATCCGTTCCAGCTCTCTTGGATTATTGCAAACTCGACGTTAGTCCTTGATCATCGACCAGAAGTGGTCAATCAAAACACAGTCGACTCTGTTCTTGCAAGGTTGTGTGACATAATGTCGCCAATGCAAAACTTGGGGGGAATGCAGGCGAGGTTGTTTGAGCCTGATATCATGTTTGGACGCATCTGTGTCTTGCTCGGCAGCCTATTGAGCCGGCATAGGCGGCGTCTCGCAGACAGACACCATTTACTCGTTGCAGTCGCACAAGCGATGCTGAGATGCCTGTTCTTCCCGGGGGCGTTAGCTGTTGAATCCAAGCAGGCGGCCCTCACAACCTATTCGGCCAAATTCTTCGACAGTCTTCCGCCGTGGCTGACAGGTTCAGAGTATCGTCTTGGCCAAGGGTCTGCAACAAAATTCTCTCGGCTCCTGTCAATCATCTGCAATCCGACAGTATCGGCAGCCAAGTCGTCTCGCAAACGGAACAACAACGAGCTCAATGATGAGATCAAGCGAGTCAAGGCCGTGGCAGGGCAGCACATGCAGTACCTGGTGATGGAGTATGCCCGATGTTCCCTGGATGGCGAAATTCAAGTCGAGGTGAAGGAGAAGCTGATGCCAGGCATGTATATTGTGCTGGATGCGATGGGCAGGGACGTGATGCGAGCAATGAACGCAGCCATGGATCCCAGCAGTAGGGCCATCTTCAAAACGTTGTACGATGACTGGGTCAGACATGGGAAGTGGGACAACAACTGAGCATGTAAGATAGTCAGTTGTATGGAGAGTGTACCAGTCAGGATATGCTGGGTGTAAGTGTAAGTGAGACCAGTGTGGCACAACTGCTGCATTATCACAGCCTCCATGAAGGGTTGAAAGGGTGATGAAACTCATTTATGAGACCTGCTTGTGTTGCCAAAATCAAGGTAATAACTGACCTCAGTCGGCTCCTTCCCTATACAAGAACTCTAATCCTGCCTTGTGGGGGAGTAACACATCATCAATACGGTAGTTGCAACAGTGAACAGTGCCTTGATCCCTAACCAATGCTTATTCTGGATTAAGTTAAGTGGATGTCCCTGCACTGGCCTGAAACACAGCCTTGGCAGAGACCAGCCAATCAGACAAGATGGTCGCGGGTACTTTTTTGTTTGCTGACGTGCGCCCCAAAAAACAGACTTTGGCGTTACGTCGTCGTTGGGAAGGTGCGTTGACTGGATTAAAAAAAAATACACGTGTAGAACATCCCTTTTCCCCCTGATATGACGAATATGAATGAATCTCTTGAGCTAACTCCCTAAGTTAATTCTGTTGTCTTTTTTTCCCCGATCTCTATTTTTCCAGAGACCGAAACTTGCAGTTGCTGTTGTGGTGGTGGTTGTTGTTGTTGCTGTTGTTTTTGGGGTTAAAAACAGTGGTGGTGACCATTTATTTGCGCTTACCGTCCCCCACTCAACGCCCAAAACAGAAGGACAATAATAGCAACAACCTGATCAGCATCGTGGACAGACTAAACAGAGAGAAAGAGAGGCTGGTCCCGATCACTGCTGTCAGTTAGTCTGTCAGTCAGTCAGCCTGTCTGTCAGTCGGTCGCTCGGTCTGTCGGTGGATCCGACGACAACAACAACACGCGTACAAGTGTTGACATTTTGAATTCAATCAATGCTTGACTGCTCTCCATCACTTGATTGCTAAACTTGCTTTCTGCTTGAGTCCTACAGTGGTGCACTGCAGGTGCCTAGGATTCAGAAGTGTGCAACAAGTGTTGACTAAATACAAAGAGGAGGTGGAAAACACACCACAACTCACTCTACCCGCCTCCCTTCCTCCAGCATTGAACTCCGATGGTTGACCAGTCCCCGCCTATTGCCGCTGTGCCATGCTGCTTATCAAGCGAGCTGTTCTGTTCATTGGCGTCGCTACTTTCCTCCTGACTCTACGGTACATGTACAGGACAAGACAGCCGTCATGGCAGAGTATCATGCAAGAGATGCCCCAGGCGGTTGGCCTGGGTGAGTGGCTAGACGACGAGTCGGCCGATGACAACCAGACCTACTACGAAAACCCGCGGTTCAAGAGCAGTCGCAACAGACCGCCAGGAACAAATGTTTCCGATCCATACGGCACAGCAGGCTTCCGGCCTGGACTGCCAAAGCCACCGGGCAGCGTGTACACGAAGAACCTGGTGATTGCGAAGACGATTGAAGAGAACGTGGACTGGGTACATGATGAGGCTCTGGATGCCGTGCGGCGGATGGTCTACGTGGTCGACGACCCGAGAGCGCCGCTGACGGTGCCAAAGAACAAGGGCCACGAGGTGATGGTGTACTTGACGTACATTATTGACAACTACCACAACCTTCCCGATATCAGCATCTTCATGCACGCCCACCGATATGCGTGGCATGACAACGACCTATTGAACAACGACGGCCTGGAGATGGTCAAGCGGCTGAGTAGCGAGCGAGTGACAAGAGAAGGGTACATGAACCTGCGCTGTCACTGGGAGCCGGGATGTCCAGACTGGATGCACCCTGGGACGGTGGTGCAGGATATCAACAAGGAGGAGGAGACCGTCATAGCGCAGGCATGGGCCGAGCTCTTCCCCGAGAAGCCGATCCCCGCCCTTCTGGCACAGCCGTGTTGTGCCCAGTTTGCCCTGAGCAGGGAGAGGATTCAGGCGTGGGAGCTGGAGCGGTACACGTTCTGGCGGGAGTGGCTGCTGCGCACCCCGATGACCGACAAGATATCCGGACGTGTGTGGGAGTATCTGTGGCAGGTCGTCTTCGCCGACCGGGCGGTCGAATGTCCCAATCAATGGACCTGTTACTGTGACGGATACGGCGTCTGCTTTGAGAACGAGAAGCAGTTTGACTATTGGTTCGAGCTGCGGTGGTTGCGGCACGAGCTGGCCGAGGAGCTGGGCGAATGGCTGGAGCGGACCGCCGGATATGACGGCAGAAAGCCGGGGCGGATCACGGAGATCCAGGCCGAGATGAAGCGGCTGGAGGGCATGATGGAGGATGCTCGCATGTCCGCGGTTGAACGGGGGACGAATCCCAGCTTTAGGGCCTTTTCAGCCGGTCGCAGATGGGTGCCGGGGGACGGGTATTGACAGATAGATATCGAGACTGGCCTCGGTCAGCAACCTTGGGAATTCACAGGCCATCAGCTCGTTGGTTCCTTCTGTGATGATGATAACGATGATAGACATGTACAGTGTATATTGTATATTGGATCAGGATACAGTGTATTCTTGTAATGTGTTGTAATGAACGCAGAGACAGTAGAGATCGGGGCTGAATGACGATCAGTTACGGTGAAATACAGTACCTGTAAGGTAACTTCCCTTTACAGTAATAATTAATTACCATAGGTACCCCAATAAGGCCCGTTAAGCGGGGACAAAGTGGCTTCAGTGCCCGGCAGTAACTCTCTTGCGCCATCACCACCATCTCGCATCACTACACTCTTGACCCTCGTCCCCGATGCATGTGCTCGAGTGGGTATCTCACCGCTGAGCTGGAAATGCGTACCAAGACCGAGTGTGCGTGACGGTGACGGTGACGGCGACGGTTTGCTGGCAAGATGCCTGCCAGACACATCATGAGGTGGACGGCCTATGCCGGCGTAAGTTGACAATCCTTGGATGATTCCTGCAGTCAATGGCTGTTTGGCTGACGATGGGATGGGAATGCACACAGCTGTCGACTGCACTCGCCGGCGCCGTCGTTCTCAAGGCCGTGGCCCAGCGACCCAACTTCTACTCGGCCACCGTCTACCTGTCGCAGTCATCGGCCAATCTGTTCATCCTGACCAACCTCGTCTTCATGCTGGCCTGCAGCCTGCTGTTTGGCCTCCAGAAACTCCTGTACGGACCGCTGCGGCCGATCGAAGTCGAGCAGCTCTACGAACGAGGATGGTTCGCCGTGACCGAGACCTGCCTGGCCATGACCATCTTCCGCGGCGAGATCGGGCCCTGGTTCCTGGCCATGTTCTTCGCCCTACTGGCCGCCAAGGTGTGGCAGTGGATCGGCGAGGGCAGGGTCGAGGTGCTGGAGCAGCAGTCACCCAGGAATCCGCGCCTGTTCCATACCAGACTGGCCCTGAGCCTGGGCCTGAGCGCAGTCTTTGATCTGACCATGCTCGAGTACGTGGTCAAACAGGTGATGAGGATGGCACGGCCCGACATGATGGTCATGTTTGGCTTTGAGTTTGCCGTCCTGTCCGTCATGAGCCTGAGCACAGCGGCCCGATACACGCTTGCCTTGGTTGAGATCTCGATTGTGCGCAACCAGAAGCGGAAGAGGGTGGCCGAAATGCAGAGAGAGCGTCTCGAGACGGCCAAGCGGCACATCCAAGAGGCTGAGACAAGACAGCGGGAGAGCCGCGACCGGCCGACAGCGGATGAGCCCACGCAGCAGGACAGCGACGAGCATGTGGAGCACCCAACCCTCGAGCAGGCACGAGAGGAACTCCGACGCGCCCAAGAGCCGATCGACGACAACGAGGTCGACGTCGAGGGCTGGGAGGCCAGAGGTCGTTATATCTTCTACCTCGACCTGGCAACCGACTTCTTCAAACTTGTCATCTACCTATCCTTCTTCCTCATTCTCCTGATCTTCTACGGCTTGCCCCTCCACATAATGCGCGACGTGTTCTTGACCACCCGGTCATTCTTCAAGCGCATATCCGATTTCATCAAGTACCGCACCGCGACCCGCGACATGAATGAGCGATTCCCAGACGCGACCGAGCAAGATATTGCAGGAGGCGATGTATGTATTATATGCAGAGAGGAGATGAGGCCTCACCAGCCCGCGGCCGAGCAGCAACAGCAACAGCAGCCCCCACCAAGCCCAGTGACAGAGCGCATGAGGCCGAAGAAGCTGCCATGTGGCCATATCCTTCACTTTGCCTGCCTGAGGAGCTGGCTCGAGCGACAGCAGGTGTGTCCGACCTGCAGGAGGCCCGTATTGACTGGGCCAGCGCCTGTTGCCGCCGCCGCTGCCGCTGCCGCAGCAGCAGCAGCAGCAGCAGGAGGAGGAGGAGGCGGAGACGGAAGAGGAGGACCCGGAGCTGAAGCCGGAGCTGGGCCCGGAGCTGGATTAAATGCAAACGGCCAGCCTGTTGTGCCCGGTGCACCACCCGCACAGCGGCCACAAGGCCAGGGCGCCCGCGTCTTCCAGTTTGGGCCGTTGCGCATCGGAATCGGCGCTGCAAGGGGAAATCACATGTTGGAAGACCTGCAGCAACAGCTGCATAACGGACGGCCAGGACAGGCTGATCCAACGGACCGGAACCGACCGCGCCAGTACGGCTTTGGCATCCGATGGGATGGACTCCAACGCAGGGCCGATCGAAGACCGGACCGCGGATCGGTGCGCGATCAGCTAGACCGGGTTGAGCAGCAGATTCAGGAGGAAATGCAAGCACTCTCGCAGAACACCAGGGAGTATGCCACACTACGACACATGCAATTGGAGCTGGACAGAGCAAGAGCTGGAAGAAGTGCAAGCGCACGACCGGCCACATCTGCTGGTGATATTCCTGCCACCACTACCCCTAACCCGTCTGTCACTGTTGCACAGCGGCTACATGTTCCCCCTGGCGAGCAGCATATACCGGCTGGTAGCCCGGACCTGCCTCCTGGTATGGTCTTACCCGAAGGCTGGACCATTGTTCCCCTCCGCCCGGCCCAGCCACCGATCCCCCAACCGACGGCTACAACCACAGCTACAGCCACCTTTTCCATCCCGGTGGCGATACCTCAGCCAATCCAAGCAACCTTTGCAGGAGCTGCACCTGCACCCAATCACGTCAGAGCGATGTTCTCCGATATGCCTGGGCAGGCGCAGCAACCCGGCCCACGAGCCAATCCCTCGCCACGACCGCACGAGGGTGTTTCCAGTGTGGAAAGAGAGCCGGCTCTCGCGACCCAGCAGAACATAAATCGCGGTTCTGCGCCGACGGAGCGGCCTGTTGAGAATGCCTGGCCAGGTCCACATTATCCTTCCCAGGTCGGTCAAGAGAGCACGAGGTCACAGACCAGTGAAGAGCGCATCCTGGGCTGGCAACGCTTCCCAACCCATGACAATGGATCGACTGGTCAGGATGCAAGAGATCGATATGGCAGTGCTTTGCCGTCGTTGAGAACACAAGCTTCGCCTCATGTCATCAACAATGCCGCGGCCACCGACGGAGTGGTGTCCGGAACGCCATCAAGTTCGACACCAGCTCATGACGAGCAAGCAAACAGTGCGCATAATAGAGATGACGAAGACAAGGAAGAGGAGAGTGTGCCAGAACACGCAATTCCCACGCGCAGCTTTGGGCAGCCTAGCCCTGTAACCCCTCAGCCATTACCTCTGTGGGGTTCTGCAGCCGGGTTGAATGGCTATGGAGGGCCAAGGAGACAGCAACAATCAGGCCAGCAGGCAATCAGAGGTGAAACAGCCTCATCGTCACAAGTTGGAGAAGAGACGAGGTCGAAACAGGCTACGGTGGAGGATGTTGATTAACGACGACAGTGACAGTAGGCGACTGAGAGGAGCGTACCTACTAGTGTAGTTAGTTAGATATTGTAACCCACGACAGCCTTTCCTCAGTGTCGAACAACAGCAGCGAGTGATCAAGTTGTTAATATTAGCGGAGTACCGACGTCTGCATCGATCGTGACTTCCATCTTGGTATTATGTAACGAGGGCAGGTGGGGCGGGGCGTTCAAGTGGGGCATGTTTCTGTCCAGTCACAGCACAGACGTCAGCGGGGAGGTGAAACGATGCAAAACAGGGCAGGAGCACGACACTGCCACACAGACACAGAACACCCACACGTACACAGTACACGCCAGTTGAAGTTGAAACAGTTGCTTGTAAGAATAGAAGAGGACGAAGGACTCGGAACGATTGCGTGGACAAGCAAAGAGAAAAGGCAGAGGCCAGATCGAGGGCTGTTATTGTTATTATTATTATTTGGTGACTGTTGTTATTTCCCCCCCTTCTGAATTTGCATTCCCTTTTGTACATAGCTGGGTTGTTGTTGTTGTTGTCGTTGTTGCTGCTGCTGTTGTTGTTGATATTGTCTGTTTAAGTTGATTGCTCAAACGACGACGAGAGAGAGAGAGAGAGAAGAGAGGGAGAAAGGAGGGAATCAGGGAAAGAGCGCAGAAGAGGAGCAAAAAGCAGAGAGAGAAAGATGGCAACAACGACAACAACAGATGTGACCTCGTCGTCGTCGGCGACAGCTTCGCCATCGAGCACCTCGCAATTCGGCGACGCTTCGGTGTACTACTACTCCTGGTGGTCAAACCCGTCGGCGATTGCGGTCAAGTGGTCCATTATCGGCGTCCTCTTCGTCAGCGTCGTCGGCTTCTTCTGGGGAGGATACCTCCATGCAAAGCACAGGATGAGGAAGGGCCGGGCCCCGCTGAATTACCACAGGGTATGTCTTCTGGCTTTTTCTCTTAACCGTGGGCAAGAAGAAGGAAAACAGAGAGAGCGAGAGAGAGAGGAGAAAGAAGCAGAGTTTCAACCACAGCTTCATTCTACACACTCTCTACAAATACAAACTCCAACTCAAAGCTAACCGAGTTCATTGATTTTTACAGTTCATGCTGTCAAGCCGTCAGCTCACCACCTTCTACGCCGCCCACCCCTGTCTGCCGGAGTCGCAGGAGTATTTCCGTCGCCACCCGCGGTACCATCCCGAGTCGGCCATCTACTTTGGCCAGCTGCCGCCGGGCCATTCCGCTGCGGGTGATCCCACGGGGATGTATCCGGCGGGTGCGTATATGATGGACCCGCCGCCCCCGGCGTATGTGCGCGACGATCATGTCCCCGCCTATTCTCCCCGTCACGAGGGCAACACCAGCAAGGTGAATCCAAACCAGAATTATCAGGCGACAACATCAGCACAAGGCGGAGCAGGAGCGGCGGCAGAGCCAAATGGATCGGGAGCAGGGCGATCGTAAGTAGGTGGCGGCATGGCCTAATCATCATCATGGAATGAGCGAGGCGTCCGTCGATGTGTGTGTATTCATTGCAATCGAAACAGCAAGTCGGAAATTGGACCAGATTGATTGATTCCTTTATCAAATATAAATACAGAGGATCCAGGATCCAGATACCAATATGTCAATCACCCTAGATCCATGGCGTCTTCATCCTTCACCTGCCACTGGCTAACAGGAGATTGCTCTGCCTCCGGCTGGCTGTCATCATCCATCACTACTTCTACATGTGGCCATGGGCGTGGCGGCACTATGCTGTGAGCCTCCTGTGCCTGTGCCAGTGCCTCTTTCTGGCGATCCCTCATGCGCTGTTGCTGCCTTGCCATGCGCACCCTCTGCTTCGCCTCGGCCACGGGATCAACCTCATTGGACGCGAGGCCAAAGCTGTGAGGCTCCCTGTACAAGATCAGGGCCTGGCTGTTGGCAGGCTCGGGCGAGGCGAGCGTTGGCGTGGCTGCACCCTGGCGCAGCACCCCAGCCGGGATCGCACTGACCTGCCGGTCGATTTCGTCTGGGAGGAAGAACAGGCGCTCCTGCTCCCGTCGCCGTGCTTCCTCCTCTTCCGCATCGATCTCGGCCAGTTCGGCGTCAAGGTCGTTGATCACCACTCGATTCCCCGTGTCCATGTTGACCGCCGGCGGCGGGTAGTCAAGCATCATGCTGTCTGGCCATGGGGACGAAGGGCGTGGATGTGGCATTGGTTCTCGGCTTGGCTCTGGCAACGGCGTCGGTGTGAGGTGCAGTGGTGAAGGGAGCGAAGCGGGTTGTTCGGGTAGAGGGTAGGTCGGATTGGGGGCGGCAAAGGGGGAAGCAGTAGGAGTCGTATTCGTATTCGTCGTCGTCGTAGGAGGCACTGCAGAATGTGCAGCCAGGCGTAGTTTCTTCAGTCCCGTAGCAATAGCGGAGCGTGTGTTGGTGTGGGCCGGGTCATCGCCGTTGGAGCCGTCCACGTCAGAGTGGCGGCGCTTCCGGCCGTGAGGGGGCTGTGAGAAGTCATGGGCCAAGTCGGCCGAAGGGGACGAGAAGGACGATGTAGCAGGGAGGGCCATGACTGGGGGGAAGTGGTTGTTTGGTCAGCGAGACGAGGCGCTCGCGGCGGTACACTCAGTTAATTACCGTATTATCGATACGGGCGCCGAGAGACATGGCAGTCGCGTCCTACGGTACGGTATTGGACACCTGCCTGCCACATCAACAGTGACAAGAGTGGCAGTTGCAGTTGCAGAGTTGCAGTGTCAATCCGAATGGCAATGGCAATGGCAAGTGCAAGTGCAAGTGCAGCCACGGCCAGCCACAGCGAATGAGTTTGCGGCCAGCAGCGTAGAAGGCCATGGAATGTCGTGCCCTGCGCCTTCCGCCGGCGGCGTGGCAGGTGCACCTGCATCTGTGCGGCCGGCGGGGCGGGACGACTGCCATTCAGAGGTCAGTCGCACTCGCACACTCTCCAGTGAGTCACCGCCGCACGTTCGCTCAGTCCGCTGGCCACTCCGCTCTTCCACGCCACACGATCCCGTCCAGCCCGAGACTGTGTCGTCCGTGCCGGTTTCTCACTACTCGGCCCAGCTGCCCCGCACCGCTGCCGCCGTCGCCGTCGTCGTCGTCTCTCCCCTCGCCGCCGCCATTGTCCCCACCCACCATGGCTTCTTCACCTGCGACTTCGACCACCCAGCCTGCCGCTCCGGAATGGCCAGCCCAGCGTGTGCGAGAGAAATTTTTCAAGTTCTTTGAGGAAAAAGGCCACACCTTTGGTGAGTGACCTGGTTGCCATTCCTGCTGTCGCTGCCCCCCACTAACACCCCCCCAGTCCCGTCCTCGCCTGTCGTTCCCCTCTCCGACCCCACACTGCTCTTCACCAATGCGGGCATGAACCAGTTCAAGCCCATCTTTCTCGGCACTGTCGACCCTACGTCCAAGGAGGGCCAATACCGCCGCGCGGCCAACTCGCAGAAATGCATCCGTGCTGGTGGCAAGCACAACGACCTCGACGATGTCGGCAAGGACTCGTACCACCACACCTTCTTCGAGATGCTGGGTAACTGGTCTTTCGGCGACTACTTCAAGAAGGAGGCGATTGCCTATGCCTGGGAGCTGCTGACCGAGGGCTACGGCCTGCCGCCCGACCGGTTGTATGTGACCTACTTTGAGGGCAGCCCAGAGGCTGGTCTGGAGCCCGACGAGGAGGCCAAGGAGCTGTGGCGCCAGGTCGGCGTCGCTGACGACCACATTCTGCCGGGTAACATGAAGGACAACTTCTGGGAAATGGGTGAACAGGGCCCATGCGGACCATGCTCAGAAATCCACTACGACCGCATCGGTGGCCGTAACGCTGCCGACCGGGTCAACCAGGACGACCCCGACGTGCTCGAGATCTGGAACCTGGTCTTCATCCAGTACAACCGCGAGCCGGACAGGAGTCTGCGAAGTCTGCCCAGCAAGCATATCGACACTGGTATGGGCTTTGAGCGCCTGGTGTCGATTCTGCAAGACAAGCGCTCCAACTACGATACCGATGTCTTTGCCCCTCTCTTCGCCGCCATCCAAGAGACCACGGGGGCCCGCCCCTATACAGGTCGATTTGGGGCTGACGACACCGATGGCATTGACACTGCCTACCGTGTCGTCGCCGACCACGTGCGCACGCTCACATTTGCCATCTCCGACGGCGGTGTGCCTAACAACGAGGGCCGCGGCTATGTTGTGCGCCGCGTGCTTCGCCGCGGTGCCCGCTATGCGCGCAAATACTTCAACGTCGAGATCGGTGACTTCTTCAGCCGCCTGGTGCCCACGCTCGTGCGCCAGATGGGCGGCCTGTTCAAGGAGATTGCCCAGAAACAGGACGACGTCAACGAGATCCTGCACGAGGAGGAACTCAGCTTCGCCAAGACCCTCGACCGCGGTGAGAAGCAGTTTGAGGTGTATGCGGAGCAGAGCAAGAAGCGCGACGAGAAGCGTCTGCATGGCGCTGATGTCTGGCGTCTGTACGACACCTTCGGCTTCCCTGTAGATCTGACCCGCTTGATGGCCGAGGAGCGCAGCCTCAGCATCGACGACCAGGAGTTTGAGACGGCCCGGCTCAAGGCTCGCGAGGCCAGCAAGGGCGAGAAGAAGGCGGCCTCTGACCTGCTCAAACTCAATGTGCACGAACTGGCACAGCTCGACTCGAACCCCAAGGTCACTAAGACCAACGATGGGGCCAAGTACCTGCGCGGCGACATCAATGCCACCATCCAAACCATCTTCCATGGCAGCGCCTTCCACGACTCCACCAAGGACCTACCCAGCGGCCAGCAGATCGGCGTGATACTCGACAAGACCAACTTCTATGCCGAGCAGGGTGGACAGGAGTTTGACACGGGCAAGCTCGTGATTGACGGCAATGCTTTGTTTGTCGTGGACAACGTCCAGCTATACGCTGGCTACGTGCTGCACACCGGCTATATCGAGGAAGGACAGCTCAACGTCGGCGACGTTGTCATTGCCTCCATCGACGATGACCGGAGAAAGCCGATTATGAACAATCACACCGGCACCCACATCCTCAACTTTGCTCTCAGACAAGTCTTGGGCGACGGCATCGACCAGAAGGGCTCGCTTGTCGCGCCCCAGAAGCTGAGGTTCGACTTCAGCCACAAGGCCCCCGTCTCGGACAAGGATCTCGTCGCGATCGAAGAGAATAGTACGGCCTACATCAAGCAGGGCGCCACTGTCTACGCAAAGGACGTACCCCTGAGCATCGCCCGCCAAATTTCGGGCGTCCGTGCCGTATTTGGCGAGACATATCCCGATCCTGTCCGTGTGGTCAGTATAGGCATCGAAGTCGATCAGCTCCTTGAGAATGTCGAGGATAAGAGATGGAACGAGGTCAGCATTGAATTCTGCGGCGGCACGCACGTTGAACACACTGGCCTCATCAAGGATCTGGTCATCTTGGAGGAGTCTGGAATTGCCAAGGGCATCCGGCGTATCATTGCCGTCACAGGCGCTGACGCCTACCGCGTCCAGGCACTCGCCGATGAATTCGCTACCAGGCTCAATGCGCTTGAGAAGCTACCCTTTAGTGCCGACAAGGAGGCCCAGGCCAAGGCCACCCAGATCGAGCTCAACGCGCTCGAAATCTCGGCCGTGCGCAAGTCTCAGTTCCGCCAGCAGTTTGAGAAGATCAGCAAGAGCATCTTGGCCGAGCAGAAGAAACAGCAGAAGGAGCTGACCCAGCAGGGCATCGGCGCGGTCGAAGACTTCTTCACCAAGCACAGCGATGCCAAGGCAGCCGTGGTTAGACTGCCGCCTACTGTGGGAGGCAACGCCAAAGTGCTGCCCGAGGTGATCAAACATGTTCAGCAGAAGCTGAAGGATCGAAGCGTCTACGTTATTGGTGCCGATGCCGTTGGCAAGGAGGATGGCCGTGTGGTCCACGGTTGCTTTGTCAGCCAGGTGAGTTGTCCAGTACTTGCCGTCTATGCCCAAGCTAACCCTGTCAACAGGACGCTGCAAAGGCCGGCCTAAATTCGTCCGAATGGGCTGCAACTGTCTCAAATCTGGTGGGTGGCAAGGCAGGCGGCAAAGCCCCTGTAGCCATCGGCAATGGCACAGATGTCGCCCATGTCGACGATGCTCTCAAGGCCGCCACTGACTATCTGGACAAGTTCAAGTTGTAGGCCGCCACTGACTCTCTGGACAAGTTCAAGTTGTAGGCCGCTTACTTCTCAGCATGCTTCTGGAGGCACATCAGGCATTCAATTCAGATGGACAAGATCTCTTTTCACATGGACGAGCGACTGTATGATACCCATCTTGCAATTCTAGCGCATAGCCTGGCGAACAAAACTAGAAAGATTCGTCTGTTGATGCATTCAAAACAACCACCTACTATGTACTATATATGTCTCCCACTGACTCTCTCGACAGAGCCACAACACGGTCACAAAAGGGGCTGAGGCAAAAGTCCAACTTTGCCATCACTTTCCTGTTGATCTTTGCAATCCTTTAGATCTGACAGTTTCACCGCAAGGTAGGATCCAGGAAGAGCTACTTGTTCTATACAGAACAGAAAGTTGGTTGAATTCATTGGATTTGTTTTATCTCTTTTTTTGGTGATTTCCTGAATGCCCACCTAACCAACCAACTCCATTGCTTGCCTATACCCAGAGCCTGGCTGCCTAAGAAGAAGCGCCTGGGACATGTACTACTCTGATTCAAAACTGTTCCCTCGTGTGGAAAACAAAAAAAAAAGCCAGACATTTTGAATCTTCATTGAGTATACACAGAGCTTTTTGTCTAAACCAGGTTTTTTGGCAGCGCAACCCCCGAGCAAGCCTAACCAACCAACGCCATCGCTTATTCATTGATTCAAAAAGACCCAGGGCCTGCACCACAGCCCAAAAAGAGAAGAAGAAGCAGAAGAAGCAGAAGAAGAAGAAAAAACACTGTTCTGTGGCCCAGTTGTAACCAGATCAAACACACCCTTTGGTCCTCTGGTAAAAAAGAAATTGACTTTTGTTGTTCTGTTTGTCCCATTGATAGGTAAGATTCAGGCTTTTTTGAGTGTGTGTTTTGAGTTTGGGTTGTTTGAGAGAGAGAGAGATAGAGATGTGTGTGTGGTTGTATGTTTGAGAGAGAGAGAGAGAGAGAGAGAGAGAGAGAGAGAGATGTGTGTGTGTTGTTTGAGTGAGTGAGACAGAGATGTTTGTGTGGTTGTCTGAGTGAGAGAGACAGAGATATGTGTGTGTGTGTGTGTGTGGTGTTTGAGTGAGAGAGACAGAGATGTGTGTCTGGTGTTTGTGAGAGATGTATAGTGTGTGTGTGTGGCTGTGGCTGTGCCTTTGTATGTGTGTGGCCGTGGCTGTGCCTTTGTATATGTGTGATTTTGAGTGTGATTTTGAGTGTGCTTTTGAATGTGCTTTTGAGTGTGCTTTTGTGTCCTTTTGTATAAGGGCAGTTCAAGATGATGATGGATCAAGGCATGGCCCCATTGTTTCAGAGTACCATGATGCCCTTTTGATGTCTCCCTCTTCATGAGGCAGGAGACTGGGCTTGCCCTGGCTGTGCCATCAGTTTAGCAGCAAAAAGTTGCTTGCGCTTTGCTTGTGCTTTGCTTGTCCTTGTGCTTGTCCTTGTGCTTGTCCTTGTGCTTGTCCTTGTGCTTGTCCTTGTGCTTGTCCTTGTGTTTGTGCCTCATTGTTTCAGAGGTTGTGTGCCATGATGTCCCCTTTTTATATCTCCCTCTTCACGAGGCAGGAGACTGGGCTTGCCCTGGCTGCGCCACTATTTTGGCAGCAAAAATTGCTTGTGCTTGCCCCATTGTTTCAGAGGCAGGAGACCAGGCTTGCCCAGGCTGCGCCATTGGTCTGGCAGCAAAAAGTTGCTTGTGCCTGCCCAGGCACCTCCTCTTCTTCTTCTTCCTCCTGCTGTTGTGCAGGGGAGGCCTCCTTTTCGGCCCACAGGCCTGCAGTTGTTGTTGTTGCAGTTGCTGCTGCTGGTGTTGTGTCTTTTTTGGCTTTTCCAGCCGCCGTCAACGACAACAACGAGTTGACGGCGGCGCTGTTGCTGTTGCTGCTGTTTTTGCTGCTGCCGCTGCCGCTGCTGGTGGCGCGGCGTCTGCCTGCGAGGTGCAGGAGGAAGGAGACCACCGGCCCCGCTGGCTTGGGCTTGGCGGGTTGGAGGTGTGCCTCTGGGGCGGCAGAAGTGGCGGCAGAGGTGGAGGTGGTGTTGGTGGCGGTGGTGGGAGAGGAGGAGGGTTTGTTGAGCTCGAGCTCAGTGCGGAGGAGGTCCATTATCAGGCCAGTTTGCTGGCTCTGCAGCGGCTCTGCAATCATGGAGAGCATGATTGCGGGTGTGGGTGTGGTGTGGGAGAGAGAGGAGAGGTGTGGGAGGAGAGGTGTGGGAGAGAGCGGTGAGAGAGGAGGCGTGAGAGGAGAGGATGTGGTGGTTGTGGTTGCGGAGGTCGAAGTGGTGGTGCTTCTGCGTCGTCTTCTGCTTGTCAGAGAGAGCTGGAGCGAGCAAGAGAATATGGTCAGGATATTCTCTTGTGGTATGAACCTGGGAAACAGGAACTGGGAGGGAGAGGGGGTTTATAAGAGGACGTTGCTCTCTCTCATTCCTTTTTCAAACTAGTGATATCGAAACCCTAGCTATCTAGCCGTCTTGGGCGAACAGAGGAGGCTCCATATGTTCGATGAGTCGTTATTGGCACAGTAGGCACAATAAGGCTTTGGTATTCATCATCCGCGACGCTGTGTCGGTACCAGAAAGCCGTTGGATTGAGCCGTGATTGACCAGGAGTTTGGACAAGCATTCAGGCGTTCAACTTTAACCGCGATAAGCTTTCCGGCATCTTGGTTCCGCCGTTGAAACTGCGGAGAAAAAGACACGACATGTGAGGAAGGAACGCCCTTCGAGTGTAACTGTAGCATCATTCGTTCGGTCGATTTGGCGTAGCCTGAAACCTGGGTGGTTGGAGTGAGCCTCTGGGTAAGATGGACGTTGGTTGTCTGGTTGGAGTGAGTCCCTGAGTCATAATGTGGATGTTGGCCTGGTTGCAGTGAGTCTGTGAGAAGATAGATCTTGGTTGTCTGGTTGGAGTGTGTCTCTGAGTAAGGTGGATGTTGGCCTGGCTGGTTAGAGTAAGTCTCTGAGTAAGATGGATGTTGGTTGTCTGGTGCCTGCTCCATGTGAGCTGAGTGAGGATCAAGCAAGAAATAAAAAAAAACAGTTGCAAGAAATCAAACAGTTTCAGGAAAAAGAAATCGAAAAGAAAAGCCCGCTTGTTGTCTATGTACAAAGTGTCTGAACACAGACAAGACATCTTGCATGCCAGCTCCAGCCCAGTTCCTCTCTAGTGTGCATGCTATGCTGCATTACCTGTGCCTGGGTGCATGAAATCATAGCACCAATAAAAACACATTTCTCCGGGAACATCCAGATCTCTGCTTGGATCAATCGCTGTCGAATGCAAGATGGGGATCGTTCGATCGTAGACAACGGGCCAGGAAACTGAAAATCAAATGGGTATCTTTCGCTCATGGGTATCGTGGTTAACGTGCGTCGGTGGCTATCATGCACCGTGCTCGAGTGCTGAATCGTGGTAGAACGGCTTTTCGAAATTATCATCATTCCTTGGATTGGTCAATTAGGCGGTGCCCTCAAAGAGGAGGCGTGGGTCGAGAAGGTTGGGGTCCGCAAGTCCTTCCATCTCGCCAAAAAACTGGTCGAAAGCTTGATCTGCTGGTTGATATGGGTTGCTGCTCAGATCAAGAGAGTTGGAGCTGGAAGGATATTCGCCAGAGGGGTAGTGGAAAGTCTCGCCGCGGTGGAAGATATGGCTGCCCAGCAAAGACATCGACTCGCTGAGGCCATTGGCGTCGTCCTCCTCATCGTCGCTCCACATCTCATGCCCAGTCGGCGGCCAGACAAAGGCCGGAATCTCATCCCCTGCATCCAGGGTACTTTCCTGCTCAAAATCAATCAGGCTCTCGGCTGTGGCCCTCCTTGCTCTCTTGGCCTCTCTCCGATCTTTGCCTGCCGACTCGCGCTTTCTGCGTACCTGAAGGCTCTCAAGTCCTAGGTGCTCGGTGCGTATGTGATCTGCCAAGGCCTGCTTTCCCGAGTACGCTTTCCCGCAGCCCTGTATGGTTGTTGCCTCAGGCACTTGGTCGGGGCCCAGCTGCACTTGACTCTGGCCACAAATAAACTTGGGGGAGCCTTCATGGATGGTTCGGATGTGCAGATTGAGATTGCCGGTCTTGGAGTAACTTTTGCCACAGCCTTGGTAAGGGCAGACGACTCTTGTCTTTGTAGACCCTCCTGGGGCCGGCTCTAGACAGATGTCGTGGGCGACTTCCAAGTGAGCCTTCAGGTGTCGCTGCGTAGTGCAGATGGCTTGACAATGGGGACACGTCGGTGGGTGGACTTCAGCGTTGTGGGCTTGCAGCTGCACCAGTGTTGCAAAATAGGCTTTCTTCAACACTGGCGGGTTGCCATCAGATGACTGTGCAAGAGCAGCACTGTTGTGAGCCAAACAATCGGAGCAGGAATAGCGAGTCTCATCGTGGTTGGTCTTCTGGTGGTTGCGCAGCTTTTGAACAGTGTCGAATTCCTTGGTACACTTGGTGCCAGTCATCGCGTCGGTGTCGGGGCATGGGAACGGCTTTCTCTTCTCGTGGACAGAGACAAGGTGTCTCCTCAGCATGTCCTTTTTGCGGAATGCCTGGCTGCATCCCTCGTAGCCGGTGCATTTGTACTTCTCACGACCCTCATGAGACTTGATGTGGTTTCGCAGTCTCTGGCCCGTGGCAAAGCTCTTGCTGCAGTCCTTCCAGCTGCATTTGTAGTCCTTCTCGGCCGAGTGGGCGCTCTTGAGGTGAACTTTGAGGTGGCTATCGCGGAAGTAGGACTTGGTGCAGCCCTCCTCGGGACACGCGAAGATACGGGTGTTCGTGTGGGTTCTCAGATGCTCATCCAGTCGGCTCTGTCGGACGAAAGCCTTGGCACAGCCCTCCCAGGTGCAATGGAGGCGTTTAGTGCGGCAAGGGATAAGTTTGGTGCTGGGCTTGGTGTCGGGAGAGGTGGAACAGGGAGTCTCATCAAGAGCTTCAACAAGGGTATGACTGTCAGAATCAGAATAGGCCTCTTGGGAGAGATGTTCATATTCATCTTCTGAGTCAGTCCCCATCTTGAAGGAGCCAGATAGACGTGGATTAATTTCACATGTTCAGAGCACAGAAAAGGCCAAGGAGGAGAAGGGAGCGCCAGAAAAGATATTTAAAACTGGTCAGCAAATATCAACCGGGGCTGAATAGGTTTGTGTGGGCGGCGGGACAAGCCGGTGCAGGGCTAGTACAAATTAGGTATAGCGGCTAATGTCTGTGCCTCACTAGTCTGACTTAGGAGAAGTGAGGTTTATTGTTATTTCCAGTGATAGAGGAAATAGGCCCATCATTATAGTGGTGTGTAGATAATCCTGACTTGAACATAGAATGAATTTCCACTATCTATTCAACACACTCTTTGTCCTTTACTTAGTCTAGGGTGCTGTCTCTGTGACTTGGCTCTTCTTCCATTTGGTGGGGCAGAAGAAAGTTCAAGACTGGGTTAAAGATCCTTATCTCCGCTGCAGCCTTGACCTGATCACGTGCAGAGCCTCACTGACGCGACAAAAAAAAGAGACAAGCCATTCAACTGATACTTGATAACTAATAACTCTGGAACACACGAATAATAGCGCACCACTTCTATCACTAATTCCTCTCTGAGAGATCCATATCCAGGAAGCTGCCTTCAACGCCTCTATATTAAGCGGTTGCCGAGCAATCGGCCTTGACTGGAGGTTCGAAAGATGTCTGACTATGGGGATGATGCTGGAGGGTGAGTGACAGTTCCAATTGCACCTCTGATCATACCAGTGTGTTGAGAGCCATTGCTGAGTTTTATGCGCAACATAGCTATGGCCGAGAAGAAGGCGACGAGGAGTTCTACGACGAAGACGACGCAGTCCGCGAGGAATCGCCCGAGCCAGAAGCCGAAGACGAGACAGGCGCGGCGCCTGACCAAGAAGACAAAATTCAGGATAGGGAGAAGAATGTGGTTCACAGCGGAGAGGGCGAGACACATCAAGGCTCCTCGAAGCCGAAGACAGACGCAGATAAGAAGATCCCAGATGATAAGAGAACGACGACGCCGTACATGACAAAGTACGAGAGGGCAAGAGTGCTGGGCACGAGGGCGCTGCAGATCAGCATGAATGCGCCGGTGCTGGTGGATTTGGAGGGCGAAACCGATCCGCTGCAGATTGCGATTATGGAGTTGAACCAGAAGAAAATCCCACTAATCGTGCGGAGGTATTTGCCGGATGGATGGTACGAAGACTGGACCTGCGAAGAATTGTTGTGAGCATGCTGGTATTGCCCTCTTTGAACAGGCATGGAATGCGCCAGCCCTGCCGAAGACTCTCGACAGAAATCATCCTCCAGTCTTGTTTTATGGCCCAACAAGTACCTCGGATTCATCCCAGCGCTGCACTGCCATTTTGAGAAAAGCCATCATAGCTCCGAGTTGTCATCAGCAATCACGATGGGACCATCTCTGCACCTCAGAACAGCCTTCTTCCTGATGCCATAATTCCAGGACCAGATTGCCCATCGATTGGTTAGCCGAGAACCTTCAACCACGGTACTGTCAGGATGTCAGTATTTCAAAGTCTGGGCGCATGACCAGTGTTGAAGGGGTGCAAGTGTGGCTTTCTCATTTTTGGAAGACCAGATGAGCTTATAGACCTCGGAAGATGTGATACAAGTGGACGGTTTTCTGGGGGGGGTCCGTGGTGGGAATTTCTGCGCTAGGCTCTGATCTAATAATACAATAGAATAGTGTGCCAAGAAACACGTACCACGTGACTACACCTCTCTTTCTTTTTCGCCTGCATCAATTCCAATTTGGCTCTGTTCACTTTATAATTGCTCCTACGCGTAGTTATTACTATTCTCCCCCTACTGTAGACGTTTGATCCAGATCCGCGCAGGTTCCGTCGAGTAATTGCGTTGGAAACGGCCGCTGTTCTCCCTCACGTGACCCGGCACACAGTAGAGTAGGATTCTGCTGTTTTCACGATCACGTGATCCGCGTTTTCACCCTCGCGGTTTCGGCCTCGCAACTTGCAAATCTGCACGCAGCTCCCCCATTTTGGCTCCATTCCCGTTACATTTGCG
>QQSL01000130.1:0-33892 GCA_003693665.1 Chaetothyriales sp. CBS 134920 | reverse complement strand
GTTTCTATTGGCCAGAGGCCCCTGTTGGTGGCGCTGCCACCGTCGTCTCACACTTAAAATTCCAGGTATCGACTGTATAACTTACACGTGTACATAATTTACGTGTACACAACCACACATGTTTAGATGTTCTGCTACTCCTTAGTCTCGCACCACTGTAATATCGTTCTAGTATTTCGTACAAGACACAAGCCATCATTAATCAAGATATGCTTCGCTTATATGATCCTACCCACTCAGAAAAGTCGACCTTAGCACCTGCAATGCTTGCTCGGTCCATGCATGGTATCATCAATGCTTTGCTCTATGCGCTCATCTCATCCTTCTCAATGCACGCCTCTGGGAGCTAAACCAAAAAGCAACAACGGCTCATGGCCGACCCCAAAACAGACTGCGCCCGTAAACAAGGCCTCGTCCACACTAGTGTCGTTTATATTTCTGTATTCATTGTTAGCAGGCGAGGAAAGCCAGGCAAGGCAAGGGCAAGGAACCAAAAACTCACGTCTTCCAGCCTCCTCAAATTCTTCTTATCCAGCGTATTCGCTACTCCCTGGAACGTCTGCGCTGTTGCTTTACTGACCCCCATGGCCGGCCTCAGGATTATGGTCGGGCTCTGCTTCAGAATTGCTCTCGCCGCGCCTGTTGCGCTGGGCTGCGCCATCACTTCACCCGGTACCGCAACGATCGCGTCACGGGCAAGCAGCAGGTCACGCTCAAGGCTTGCATATGCACCACAGAGGCCCTGCACAATCCCGACAGGCTGATCTGCGTACAGTGAGATTTGTTTGCGCTCTTCCTCCTGGTCACCATGCTGCTGTGTGGGCGACAATAACTCCTCCGCATTTTGGAGCACATTTTGCGTTCCAATAGCAAGCTTTGCTCCAAGGTTGGCAAGCTCGGTGCTCGTTGTTTTCGCAAACGCAATCGCTCCCTTCTGTAACGCTCGCACAATCCGACCATCTTTGCGGTATTCTCTGATCGGAACAGCAATGAGTTCGTTCACACCCCTGGCGACATCAACCAGAGGTCTTACGGGAGCCAGGCCCGCAAGAACTCCAGGGAGTTGGTTGCGCTTCACATCGGGCGTCCATATGTTATTCAGCATCAGGCCCATGCGCTCAAAGCCGGATACGCCGTAGAGGATCGTTCTTCGCAGCACCATGTCTGCTCGGTCCAGGACAATGAAATTCATGAACTCGGTTGTCCGGCCTGATCGCAGACTGGCATAGTCAACAGTCTTTGGCTTGTAGTCGAGCCGCAGTCGAATCGGGTTGACTTCGACTCTCTGAAGGTAGGGAGGATTTGCCGGCTGGCTTGGGCCCGCGTTTTCGTCCTTGAATTCAAAGAAGCGAGCGAGAAAGTCCAAAGCATCCTGATCAACGTGAAGACGGAGAGGTAGAACGGTTAGCTTCAACACCATCTCAGTTGCTGAAAGCTCCTGCACTGGTCGCACATTGAGCAATTCAATATGCACCTGGCTCGTATCGACCTCTCGTTCACCAGCATCGTGCATGTATGTTGCAAACTTCTTCCAGGTAGACGTTGGCACATGATCAAAAATGTCGAGCTTGTTCACACGCACGTCCACAGAGCTCTCCACTTCACCGCTGCCAGGTGGAAAGGCAACCACATCAGCAGAAACGCCTTGGAGCTCGATGCTCATCTTGTGCTGCTTGCTACGCACCAACTTCAAGGCCGGCCCTCTCCGATGCGACTGCCTTCTCGACGGCGAAGTCGTTATTGTAGTTCGCGTGGCATAGCTAGTCTCGCTGACTTGATCATCAATGTCGTGGTTGATAGCTCTCGCCAGATCTGCAGGGTCCTGTTTGGCCGGAATACTGATGTATATCGAATTGAAGAGCACGTCTCCAACGACAGATTCTTCCTCATCATCCTCGCTCTGAGACACTTGCCTCGCTCGTGACCGGGCATTGACTGCTCTCGTCTCGATATCCTTGACCGCCTGTGAAATCCTGTCCCTAGTTGACTGCCAGTCATAGCCATCAAACATGTTCCAGATCACATGCATATCGCGCACTCGAACCTTCAAAGGAGACTTGTGAAAGGCTGTCTCACTTCCAAGACCGTAGGTGCCCTTTGCAGAGTCCCAGCGATGTGCTGTTCCGCCCACCGTTGTCTTCGGATTGAAATGTTCGCTCCTGAAGTCGAGCATGCTATGAGACATCATGCTCTGCCCCATGTTGTCTTGATCCGGTGCATATAGCTCGACTGGGGCAATGTGGAGAGAACCAGAGGCAGTAGACTGAGCGGCTTCTGAGCCAAACTCACTTTCCATCATAGCTGTGCCATCCTCATCGTCCTCGAGGTCCATGTCCGTCATGTAGCCCCCATCATCTTCCTCATCTGCATATCGACCCTCTCGGGCTATGCTTCCCGTCAATCGCGAAAGCTGAAGACCCAGCTCAGGCCCGGGCTCAGAAACAAAGGCATTCCCAGTGAAAGAGGCCAGCATATTCTCGATAGGTACAATCTCCGTGCGATATTTTGCAACGGTCGAAGGTGGTGCAGGAGGCGCCAATGAGCTGAGAATCTGTATCATCGTCTGGGTAGAGTCGGCGCAAGTCTCGAGGATGAGCAGATTCTTCTTAATGTCGACATCGACCTGCTGTTGCTCCTGCTCCTGGTCCAAGTCGGAAGACGAGATTTTAACAACCGCCAAAGCGGCCGAAATAGTAGCGACAGATACGAAGCCCAGCCTGGCCAGTTCCTGGATTTGATCGTTCTGATCAAAATACAACTTGTGATCGACATTAGTATTGACACCAAGAACACTGGCATTATTGATAACGAGAAGAGCAGCCTTCTTGAGCTCAATGACGATCTTTGGGCCAGCCCTATGGTCTTCATAGGTCAACAAAGCATCGGTAAAAAGCAGCAAGCCCTTAGCGGGACTGCCCTCAGGATACAGAGCAGCAGCTGAGTGCCTCAACGCAACCAGAATCTTGATCTTTCGGCCCAAGCCTGGATTATCGCTAACACTGGACGAGGTCGGACTCAGCCGGCGTGGGCTCTGTGGCTCAGCAGCGGCAGGGTACTTTTGCTTGATTCGGTCGAGCAGAGCAGTGAGAGCGATGAGTGTGGACACCTTGTACTCGAGGCAGCAATTGGTCAGCTTTAGACGCACTGTCGGCTCCATTTCGTCAGCAATGAATCTGCACATCACCATTGGAGCTCCCATCTCTTGATGGAGGACCTCTCCTAACAGGACATCATCTTTCGAACGTCTCAGAGACCATGTATCGATCTTGGCAGCAGCCAGCGAAGGAACACTGATGAAAGCACCCTCGACCAGATCTGACCTCAAGTTCAGGGCTCCAAACTCATCATCAGCATGGAACTGTGCGTCAAACTTCTGGATAAGGATGAAGGTGAGGATACCGGGCCGGTCATCTTCTGGCAGATACTTTGCCACCGTCGATAGCCCAGATAGCTCGTCAGAGAGCTTCGAGAAATGCTGATGCCAGTCAAGGCCTCGTGCTCCAAGTTGGATGTCCTTGACGCTAAGGTCAAGCACCGCGCCTTTCCGTCGTTGGCGGAGTAAAGTGTCGACCATTATGTCATCATCCTGGTCGAACTTGTCACTAGAAGGAGTGATCAGAGTAATCAGGCGATCGAGATCTGCCTCTTTGGGGACCTCAGAATACTGAACCTCAATACCCTTCAGCTTGGCAAAGACGCCCGGGGGAGGGGAGCGCGATGCGAGGAGAATGGGACCTTCAACTGCAGCACCGTCGATGACTACTCGGACACTCCCGGAACGCAAAGCTAGCTTCAGTGCAGAAGACTTCACCTTGATGGAGGCTTCAGATCCGACCAGGTCAATGACCGATCCAGAGACACGGAGGTTGACTTTGTGACCTGATGTATTGGAGTCGGTCCTGACGCGTCGCTCTGGGGCGTTGAAGCGCACGCTTCGAGTCGTCAATCTTTGTGTGGATGACCTAGCTGGCGCCGCAGTTACCGTCCCCGTAGACATGATCGAGTTTCCAAGGTCAAGGAGGGAGCTGAGGCCGCCACTTCGGCTGAGAACATCGTCAACCCTAACCAGGTCAACAACGATGTAGACAGGTTTGATTTGGACTTCGACCCTGTCACTAATGCTTACAGTGACATCGTGTGGTCGAAGCATGGAGCTACTAGCAATGGAATCCCGCACACTGACTGAGTCAATGAACCACAACACTGGTTGCTCGCCATGGGCCAAAGAGATCTTTGAAACCGTCAGGCTTCTCCTGATGAGACTTTCGGTTTTGAACTGGAGGGAGACAAGGCTGAGGCACAGAATCGGATTATCTGGATAGCTGGTGATCTCTTTGCCATGGCTGAGACGAAGTCTGTCGCGATAGTTGACCAAGATCTTACTGACGCCCAGATCCAGTGCCGGGGAGCCTGAATCCAATGACGACTTGGGACGCTCTACGTCTGGACCGAAAGACAGGACCTTTATCGAAGTCTGAACTATCCGAATGAGGAACCTTGAAGCCTGCAGGTCCAGATCGACTGTTAAATCACCCAACTCCAAGCCGACATGGGGAGATTCTTGAGCATGGTGGGCTTGGGAGCCTGGACGGTTTGGTTGAGCTTGGGAAGAGAGGTCGTCGGGGGAGTATAATCGATCTGGACTGGGTTGCAAGGATTGTGAGTCCATACGGTTGGGAATCATGATGCGAGCGAAGTCAAGGTGCAGTAGTTGCACAAAAGGTTGTTTTGGTCGCTCTGTGACAGAATTGGGTGAAGCCGGTGAATCAGAGTTTGGCACACTGGCGGTGGTGCCGAAGCCATCGGGGTGCACAGGCTCAGTTGAGCTTGCCGTAATGTTGGCAGAGCTCTCCTCCATCGGATGGTTGTCTGAGTCATTATGCTCCATGGCACCGTCAGACGAATACCACGCACCAGGCATTGCTCTAGAGCGGCTGAGCTCCACCGTGTTCTGACTGGTCACACTCATGTAGATGCTCTGGGCCTCTTCATGGGAGAACAGGGTGGATTCGGAAAGCTCTCGACTGTGATGAATGGAGCGAGAGTGTTGCGAGGGTGCAGAAGAGGCTGATAGGCTCGCCTGATAGTCTTCTTCAGCAGGTGACTGGTTATCGGTCTCATATCGCTCCAGAGAAGTGGTTGATGGAGCATCTGAGTGAGATGACGCTTGGCCCGTCTCGTCAATCTCAAACTGTGCACTGTCTTCGAGCCGCTGATCGATCCCGAGCCCTGCTGTCGGCTCAAACGTGACCGAGTCGAGAAGTGAGTCTCGGCCCGAGGACAGGCTAGATGGGCGGCCCGATTGGGGACTTGCAGCCCTGACATGCCTAGTGGCGGTGTCGTACGAGGCCGACGAGGCCGACAATTGGGAAGGGCGGGGCTCTAACTTGGGCGAGCAAAAATGGGGCGATAGATCTTCGCCGACCTCAAGCCCTATACGGACGTCGTGCACGGAGATTGTTCGCGTACATGGCCAGGCTGCCTCGCCCGATGGTGCAGATGAGAGTGCGTCAACCTCAATCACACCAATATTGAGAACCAGCCGTACACTATCCTCGGTTGGGGTGGGACCAAGGGACATGTCGACACCGACTGACACGTTGCGCACTCGGACAGTCAGCCGATCAGCAATGCCCTGGAAAAAGGTGGCCACGAAGGCGGGGAGGGTGAAGCCTGCGGGAATCCCAAGACCTGTGTCATCCGCATCACCAGAAGAGGTTGAATCAAGCATTTGTGAGCGTTTGCCAATGACTGCCTCAAGCTCTTGCCGCTCCCGAGGGGTCTCCGACTGGAGAAATGAGGCAGCGAGATCCTCGGAAGTGGGTAGGCCACGGGACCAGGACAGCGATGAGGACAGGTCTGCAGTATTGCCATAGCCTTGATCGGCAGGAGAAACACCACCTGGGTCGTGGATCGGAGGAGAGGATAACCGCGGGCGGTTGGCAGGGTCGCCGTGTCTGGGCCGCGCGTGGGGACGAGCGTTGGCGGGAGCGTTGTGTTGGGCAGGCGGCTCGCTGCTCAGGTGGGCGTCGATATCAATGCCATCTATTTCAACCTGAATGCCACTCGAATGAAGATCGGCCGGGACAGTTACACGAAGCAGCTGAATAGAGGCTGTACGGACTGCAAGGTTGGGAGGCAGATTGATGGCCCCAGCAAGTTTGCTGACTCTTATGGGCACATCCTTGATATTAATGACGGAGCGCTGACCGAAGGTGAGGCCGAGATTGTCGAGGTCAAGGGCATCGCTGTCGATGAAGTCGAAATTGGAAAGGGCGAATCTCAACAGCCGCTTTTGGAAATAGGATGGCAGAAACGCGGCCATGATGCCAGGCAGGAGGCACAGCGCGAGGACGGTGGGATGTGACAGAGCATGGGCATTAGGCAGGCGAGAGATGGGCAGAGCGGAGGCGCGTGGTCGAGGCCATCACGGCCACCGGCGGGGCGGGGCGAATTAATAGTGTGGGCGATGCAAGGACATGTGACCGATGAGGCAGTACAACGAGAGTGAAGCGGGTTGAAAGCGAAGCAGGAAGAGGAGAGAGAGAGAGGAGCAGGAGCAGGAGAAGTACAGGGAGGGGAGGAGGAGGAGGGAAAGAAGAAGTTGGCACAATGTAGACGAGGAAGGAAGGAAGGAATGAATGGGTCTTGGTGTCTGATTGTCAGTTGAGGCAGGCAGAGATGAGAGATGACGCACTAACTTAACTACATGGATGGAGACAGCCTCATTAGGCAATTAGGCGGGGCAACAGGGCTGGCGCCACCACCACCACCTACTCCTACTACTACTACCACCACCTAACACTCTCCTGTCTTGTAACTGATCAGTTGCATTAGAGCTCAGCAGACCACTGCAAACTATTGTAAACAGTCTAAACAATCTGTCCTTTCAACAGTACTAGCCAAGTCTGGATGTGAAATGAGAAAGAGTGTTGCCAGCCCAAGACCCCTCACCACCCACACAATCCATCGGACAAGTTGCCTCATCATTGTACAACAGACAGCTCGCCTCATCCCCCATTACTACATCCAGTGGGAGGGAAATCCAAGAGGAATATATACACATCATGCCATCGCCGCTTTTGCTCCATTTCGCCAGAACCAAGTCAATCCATCGCTATGCACATTAAGCAGATAATAGACTTGCAATATGGCAGAAATCGCAAGCAGAAATTGAGGTAGATAGCAGCAAGCAAATGGGCAAATAGAAGGGCCCGGTGTAGCAAGCAAAAAGGCCCGGTGTAGCAAGCAAAAAGGGCCCGTTGCAGCAAACAAATAGAAGGGCTCGTTGCAGCATTACAGCTGGCCAGAGAGAACGGCTTCGGTTGCTGTCACATCCATGGTTAGCAGGGTTGAGAGGAACAAAGGAGGGAGGCAACTCACCACTACCGATATAAGCACGCTTCATATCGAGGGCGCAACCAAAGCGCCGCTCTAGCTCCTGCTTAACACTCTTCTTCGTTACAGTCATCAGGTCAGCCGTCTTCAGGATGTCTCGTATTTCATGCAGGATCATGTCGTCGGTCGGGATGCCGGTCAGGTCGGCCATTTCCATGTCTGCTGTTGGCCGGTTTGCACCCAGCACATCGGATACAGAAGGGGCCAGCGAGAGACGCGAGGGAGCCGCAGTGTTGTACATATGCTGATGTAGGTCAAATTGTGACACCGAGCCCGACACAGGGATCAGATGCTGAGTATCGTTCAGACCATAGGTGGATGCGGCAGGATGGTATGACTTGGTGCCGTAGCTGTATCCCGAAACTTCCGACTTGGTATCGTCGCGCTGGGTCTGTGCCTCCCATAACTCGGCCTGGAATTCCTCCCATCTCTTCTTAGGGATCGAGTCGGGATCGAACTTGCCCTCGTCTGAGATGAGAATCTGCTTGCCTTTCTCACCCGTCACCAAGCGAGTGTTACCCCAGCTGAAGTCGTCCATATGCCAGAAGGCATACAGGGGCAAGGCCAGGGAGAAGATAGGCATGGCCAAGATGTACACGATCATCCACCCAATCATCTCCCACTTGCGACGCAGCATGAAGATGATGGCCTGCAAACCGTAGATGGCACCCAGCAGGATGAATGCTGTCAATGGGACAACCTCAGTCTGCAGTCCGAGCAAGACAATGAGGTAGACAATGTACGCCACCGTGACCGGGCCTACGACGGTGGACAGCAAATCCAAGAGCACGACAAAGCGCATGCTGAAGCAGCAGAAACCGCAAAGCTGTTGCAGCGGGATCAACTCAATCAGGTTGTGTACGGTACTGTTGATCCATCGTCGTCGCTGCGATAGGAAGACCTTCCAAGAATCGGGTGCGATGGTCCAGGCGTGAGCACGGGAAATGTACTTGGTCTTGTACTTGGGATGATGTTTGAGCAACAGTGTGGTCAGATATCGATCCTCGCCCAGATGCAACAAGTTCTTCATGTGGAGCGTGTCCACGCGGATCTGTGAATAGTCCTCGATGATCTCGCGGCTGACAAAGAGAGGCTTGCCGCTCTCAGCGGCGCGAATGCGGTACATTGTGAAACAACCAGGCAAACAGGTGACGGAGCCGAAAAGAGACTCAAAGGCTTTGGTCAAGTTGTGTGAAATGTAGTACTCGTACACCTGGATCATGGTCACCATTGAGGACTTGGCATTGCTGAGTGAAGTCTCGCCACAGACAGCAATCAAGCGAGTATCATGCAGGAATGAGGCAACAAAGCGAGTAGCGGAATCGGGGGCAACGACAGTATCGGCATCAATCTGAAGCATGAACTCGTAGAAGGTCGGGTTAACACCAATGATGTTGCGAATCTGGTGGTGCATCTCCAGCTCGAGAGGGCTCATGGGCAGATTGTAATGGACACGGTTCAGGAAGCGCATGATGACCATCTGGGAGTCACGTTTGCCTCGATTACCCGGTCGAGAGACTTCGGACGGCTTGCCGATCTTGACAACAACGAGGAAGGGCACGATGTGACCCTGGACCTCGTACAGACCCGAGTACACCTTGCCCATGTTATGCTGCTTCATGCCTTCACCCAAAGACTCAAAGCTTAGTGGTTCAGGATCAACGGTCTCAGAGACACCGAGAATGTCGAGGACGATGCGAGGAGTGGGACGGTCATTGCCTTGGCCGATAATCATGCCATCACAGATCACAATGAGAAGCTTGCGCTTGTCGTCGTACTTCATGCGAGCGGCCGAGTCGATGGCACGCCGGAGCGAATCCTCGTCCTCGGTATAGGCAGGCACTTGTGCAATGATGAACTTGTCCAGATTCTCCGGCACATTCTTCCTGCTAAATTGCAAGGCGGCAAAGAACTTGAAGCCGATGACAGTGACGAGCAGAATGGAAATTGCCAGGAGGATGTAGCGCGCAAACAGACACTGGGCAGAGTTTCGGGTGTCTGTGACGCCGACAAAGAACAGGTTGTCGAGACAGGTTTGCATCCTGCCCCGCAAGACCGAGTCCATGTCCAGGGCATCCCAGTAACGAGAGACGTCTTCGCCGGATCGCTGCTGGAAGAGCTCGACGACATTTGGGTCCATGAAGTTGACATCAACGTCATCAGGCACTTCCTGGCCAGGCGGGGCGCGTGTTGTGCGGCCGCCTTGGATGTAAGTAGTGAAATCATAGACACGGCCGTGGATAATGGCAATCGACTTTTGCTTGGTAGACAGAGTATGGACGTATTTGGGCGTATAGCCGATATGGCCCTTTTGGTAATTGCCCTTGAGTGTCATCATCTGCTCGAAGAACCAGTCGGGGCGTGAATCATTGGTAAAGTAGCGGAAGTCGTGGTATTTGCGATTGAGGTCGGTCGAGCTGATGACACTGGCAGTACCAGACGTGTTTGTGGTTGTATAATCGAGCTGCACTGTTGGACTAATCGAGCCGGATTTGCCATCGCACAGGGCCGACACTTGGACGGGGAAGAGGCCAGTAGCATCAAGACCGGCATACTTCTGCAGCGAGGACTGAGGCACGATGTACGGATAATGGTTGGGCATAAACGAACCCAAGTCCAACACAACACCTCGGATAGAGATGTAACTGGTACTGCCGTCTTTGCCGTCGTGGGAGGCCAGCTCAGAGGCGGAAAAGACGTGCTGCTTGGGGCAGATCAATTGAGGAAAGACGACAATGAAGAAGATGGCAAAGGCGCAGCTCAGCCAGATGATGAGATTGATCGCCAGCTTCTCTCTCCACGCAACTCGGACATCTTTTCGCGGCATGCGGCCAACCCATTTGATGGAGAAGTCAGGGATGTACCAGGTCAAGAAATAGACAATGAAGAGCCAACGCTTTCGGCTGGACGAGGTCGGAACGACATCGATCTCCTCCATCTTCTTCTTGTTTCCCTTTTCGGCAAGTTCTTCGGTGGTATCCATGTTGCGGAACATATCGCCAGAGTTGAATGCAGACGCACCGGCCTCGGATTTGGAATCAATGTCTTTGCTGCCAAAGTAGCCGCCGGCCTTCTCATCGCCGTAGATGTAGTTGCCAAGGCCAGGACCTTGGTCAGACGATTGCAGGAGACGCGCCTTTGAGTCAGAAAATGGATTATTCCTTGGTGTGCCAGGGGTGGAAAGACCATCTTCATCGACACCGTAGAAGTGGGCGGCATGGCTACCAGACACTGCGATTGCTGACCAACAACGCTCGCTCAGGAAAACGCCGGTATTACCAACTCGGGCTTCGTTGGCTGGCCAGCCCTTGGACTCGATGACGAGTTGAGACTTCTCGGCATCACTGCCCACGACGCCGGCGTCAGTATCTGCCAGGCCAAAGAACTCGCCAAAGGGCAAGAAGATGGGGAAATCAGCAGTGCGAAGGCGTTGGCTGATTTCCGCGATGCCGAGAACTTGGAGCTGTTGCCGGACGCATTTGCTATCAAACTGGTTCGCGATTCGGCGGTCGTTCGGCTTGAGACAGAAGACGAAGTAGTTGTTGACATTGGGGGCCGTCAAGGACTTTGTGATGTTGTCGAGTGAGGACAAGAACTGGGCGGCCGCACCTTGCTGCAAGGTCTGGGCATTTGTAGTGGAACGCCTCATTGCCGCGCCGCCAGCAATCGAGTCGGAGTCGTGAAGGTCTGGTGAGCGATCAGCACGGCGGCTTGCCAAGTGGTGCAGCTGATCGTGTTTTTTCCTGGACAAACTCGGCTTTCGAAGCGGCATGGAGCTGACCTGGGCTTGAACGATCGCTGTCTTCTCGGCCGGATGGGTAATGGTGTTGATTGCATCCTGACCAAAGAGATTGGCGACAAAGTCGCTCTTGGTGGTGTTCATCAGGTTCATGAGATCTCCAGATACGGTGTCTCCATTGGCCTCAACGAGACCATTGATCGGATACTCGACTTCACTGGCATAGTGTCGGACGGTGAACGAGGCAGCTAGGTTGGTGGTTGCAAAGTTGCTGCCGGGCATGATGGCGGTGGCGCTGCTGACAGTGATGGCCTTGTTCTTGTTCTCAAACTTCTTGCGCAAACTATCGAGCAGCTGCATGTCGGTGCGGCCGCGCTTGGTCTGGTCGTCGAGAATCGCGAGCAGGCCATTGCCATGTTTGAGCAGACCCCGGACAGCGTCAGAGTTGTCGAAATAGCTAGTTGCGGGCACACTGACTTCCTCACTCTCGAGCAATTCGGCCGAACGCTCGAAGAAGCTCTGTAGGCAGATGTTGTACAGCGATTCAGAAGCAGCATTGTTCAGCAGCTGATCCAGCACAGAGCCGGTAGAGGGGTGGTCGGCAAAGCCGGGGAAGTCGACAATGGCAATGGTGTTAGCAATCGCCTCCTCCGCGGCACAGGTTCGCTGGTTGATGCTCTCGATGATGTAGGCCACGAGCAGGGCATACAGTGTGCGAGCGAGCTCATCGGCGCTGTCTCGCGCGCCTTTGGCGTCGAGCATGACAGTCACGCGCTCGCGGCGGATGTTCTTGGTCTTGTACCGGAAGCTCTCCTCGAGCTCCTGAACCGAGAGGCCCAGGAAGGCGGCGACATAGGCCAGGGTTTCGGTGTTTTTAACCACGGTAACAAGCTCGCCGCCCTCGTGCGAGTAGCCTCCGCTCTCCTCCGCCACCGTTGTCGTGGCCTGGCCGGTGCCAAATTCGAGTTGGCCGATGTGCAAGATGGCAGCCAAGACCTGGCATATTTCAGCGATTTCTGAGCGAGGGAACTCGAGCTTGCGCAAGGCAGTCTTGAAGTGCTGGAAGCCTTCGCTATCGTTGATGCCGACCCTCAGCTGTGTTGGGTGACCGAGATAGCGCCATCGCCGCTGTCCGGCGGAGGAGGCAGATCTGTGCAGGCCGGAGCTGGCTGATTTGAGGTGAGAGTGGCTGTCAAGGCCAAGATGCGTCTTCTCAGCAGGACTGGTGCCGGCCAGAAGGTAGTAAAGAACATGGAAGCTGCGTTCGCCGGTGGGCACCGAGGTGACACGGCTCCTTTCCAGGCGGTGGTCAAGCACCTTGCCGCCGATGAGGGTGGGACTGGCCGACGAGGCATCGTACTGCAGTTCGAAGAAGAGGCCCGCTTTGGAAGCTGTCTGAGTGGTTGAGGACTTGGTCGTAGTCAGGGTGTCAAAGACAAACGCGGCCAGGGAGAGTCTGGCTGAGAGGGGGGTCGAGGAAAAGGAGAGGAAGGAGGAAAGCAGGTGGGCGCGGACCGTCGTCTTGCCCGAACCAGACTCCCCAAAGAAGACGACGGCCTGGTCCTCACCCCGGATGCCCAGTCGAGTCCATGCTCTTCGAGCGAGGTCTTCGGCCTCGGCCATGGCACTGCCTTCTTTGGTGCCATTGGCGCCTCTGGACGCTGTCGTATAGGTGTTGAGGCAGATCAGGCCCTGAGATGAAAGCCGGGCAGTGGGCATCGACACATGGAAGCGGCTGGCCAGATGTGCTGTCAGGTGTGTATCGGACTGCAGGTGTGGTGGCAGTGCCGGTAGGGACGCCTGCATGTGCGCAGGCGTCTGTGAGGACGGCTGTGCAGCCATGGCAGCAACGACCTAGAACCCACAGAAGGAGGAACAGGAAGAGCAAGGAGAGGCAGGAGGCGTCAGCGTCAATTCATCGATGGAGATGGCGGCACTGGTCAGTTGGAGTTGGACAATCGACGAGGGCGAGGCCGTATAGAAGGTTCTTTTTTTGGGGGGGTTGACGGGGATCGACGGGGGTTGTTTACCCGCAGTTGGGAACAGGGAGGAACGAAGGAAAGGGCGACGACGAGGTGGTGCTGCAGTCACAGAAGGGACAATAGCAGCAACGAACGAAAGACTAGGAGACGACAGTACTGCAGATCACCGTCGGCGACCAAGTTGCAGGCGGAAGGGGGGGAGAAAAGACGTGATAGAGTTTGTGCTGAGCATTGGTCAGAAGATGGTAAGTTACAACAAAAACGGATGTCTGACGAGCGCAAATACCATTTGTTGTGCAGATTTTTGACGCGTGGGGCGGTTTTGTGGCTGAGGCGGCCAAGTTTACGAGTTTACGACCAAGCCAAATCACCCAAGCTAGGTCCCTAGAATAAACGAGAATGCAGTTCTAAGTCTCAAATGGCATGCTCAGGAGGTTCAACGGCGCCAGGTAATCTCTCAACTCGCTGTCTGCCCTGGTGCCATCCCTATTGTGCGGCAGCAGGTACAGCTGTGGTATCTTGGCACCTTCCTAGCGACGGCCAGGTGAGATTGCCCTAGTTTGGCAAACGTGGGGTAGTCCCGGCAAGAACCCAACGGAGACTGCGTACACGTACACTAGAATGACAGGTGGACAGGTCCCTTGGTGTTGCTCGTTGGCGAGTTAGTCTGGCACTTGGCTCATTATTAATTAGTTGTTCATGCTTGGAATTATTTGCCTGCTCCTCATCAATCGCAGATGCTATTATTGTCCTGACATTTTGTGGCTCCAAGCCCAACACCGGAGGGGCGGGCCAATCAGGCTTGGCCTGCACGCCATGGCTGCACTGTCGGCGACACATCTGAAACTAGTCCCGCTGGCTTGCCACTGCCAACTGCACTCGGACACGAAAGAGAGAGTTCGGCTGCAGGAGGCAGGCAGAAGTCAACCGGCTCTGTGCTGCCACAGTCGGGACTCGATAGAGCAGCAATCTGGCCCAAGTTCTGGAAGTCGCGGTGTGCTGTTGTGCGGGGAGAGCGGCCAACTGCTAACACGGGCCGTGGGTTTGTTGACACATGTGGTTGCCGTGATCCCGACCAGGTGGCGATTGGGGTGATTGGCGGCCAGGAAAGGGGCTCCCCTGCATAAGGCTCACCAACAAGCATAAGCGTGGGTGGTAATTGGCTGCAGTGGAGAGCCCGGCTTGGCCCTCCTGTCAGACCTGTCTTTTACACGCTGTATTTTTCGTATGAACCACCCACAACGCACGCGAGGACGAAGACCGGCGATTAGTACTGTAGACAGTAGTGAGTCTCCTCGTTGTTCACTCGCTACACCCCCAATCGACTGCGTCTCCGAGGATTTTTTGGCCTCCCACACTCGTTGCCTCCTGCCGCCACTGCAGCGATCTCCATTGTTCCTGCCCTGTGTTGTCTCACCTCGGCCTGCTCCTTCCTCTCGGCCTGCCACCGGTGCCTCTGAGCAAAAGACCACGGCACGACGGCGACATTGACGAGCCCTTCGTTGTCTGCGGAATACACTGTTTGACCGCAGCCTCGAGGGCTGTGGCATGGCTGCACAATAGCAGACCAACATCACCTCTTTTACCCTACTCACCTCGCCTCGCCGCCGGGCCCCTTGGCCGCAGTCCATATCCACATCAGCATCAGTGTCAATCATATCCATATCCATAGACATCATATCGGCATCCCTATCCATCTCCTCCACATCTGCCGAACCCCAAGGCCCCCAACATGGCCAACCGCTACTCCACCTACTCCAACCCCTCTCTCGGTGCTGCCCGTTCTGCAGCCCAGCAATCGACTCAGGTGTCGACAACAACGCTGCTCAACGCCCTGCACGCCATCTACACGTCTGGCCAATCATACCAGCTCGATGCCAGCACCAGCTTAGCAGTCAATACATGGCTGACGGCGCTGAATCCAGATGCCCAGGGCCGCACAGGAGGCACCATCGACGCAGAGATCGCCAATCGGGCGTGGGAGCACGCAAGACGCCGGGCCGAAGACGGCTGTGTCCTGCTTGGGTCGCTCCATCCCTCCACGCCATCCGTCTTCTCCTCCTTCCTCCAGCTTGTGCCGCTCGAGACGCCCAGCATTGCGTTTGCCGCAATCAGTGCCATCAGGCCCTTTCTCACATGTGTTACGCCTCAGAATGCCTGCTTCGGTCGGCACTCTGCCCTTGCAGCCACATACACCGTCACCTTGACGGGCAAGACCACCAGTCTCTGCCTGGCTCTATCAACGTCTGGCATCGACGTGGACCGCGGCCTCTTGAACATCCCCGCCGAAAAGGGCTACCGTGCATTTGACGTCTTCTATTATCTCCTCGCATCCTCCTCCACGACGGCCGAGCGCGAGTTTCTCGGCCTCAAGCATGCGTCCAAGTACGGGCTATTGAACAAATCCGGCACGGTCGAGCCTCCGACCTATCTTCCCACCGCTGACGATGCTGCGGCCGCCGAAGACTTCCGCTCGGCCATCAAAGCCATTGGCATAAAAGGCACTGCATACCGCGGACTCCTCTCCACGCTCGCTGCTCTCCTCAAACTCGGCGAGACCACTGGCCTCCTCGTCGACGCTGACACGCTCGAGGATATTTGCGAAGATGTTGGCGGCCTCCTGGGAGTCGAACCCGACGTGCTGGCCCACCGCTGTAGCACTGACGACCGCCAAGTTTTGATTGGAGCCGTGTATGAAGCGCTTGTGGACTGGGTCATCTCCAAGGCCAATGAGGCCATCGCCGCCGAGCTGCGCGCTGGCTCTACTTCGCCCGACTCGGACCTGCACGCCAGCGATGAAGTTAGCTACACTGTCGTTGATATTCCCGGCGAGCCGCTAGGCAAAGCAGCTGCTCTTCGTGGAGTCTTCGACGACACCACCGGCATCAACGCTGAGATGAAGGATGACGGGGTCCAGGTCATGCCTGCTGGCCACTCGGTCCTCAAAGAGGTCCAAACCGCCGTTGCTTCCGTCGAAGCCGACTTGGCAACCGCGGGTGCACCAATGAGCCGAGAGCGCGAGCACGAACGCGACCGCCGTGAGGCTGTTCTCGAGACCGTCGGCGCCGAGGCCGAAGCTGGTGGCTTCCTCAACTCTCTGCTTTATCCGGTCGAGGGCGAGGGCCTCAACTTTGGCAAGAAGGGCCGCTTCCACCTAGCCAACGTCCTGGCGAGCAGCAGAGTCTGGTACCAGCTCTCACTGCACCCCACCGACGACTCGCCCCACACTCTTGCCACTCTCACGTCACCCACAACTGCGTGGTCTGCTGGCACTGTTTCGCGCCAATTGCGCGCTTGGAGACTGCCCGAGTGGGCCAATCGCCGAAACAAGCAGATCGACTTTACCGCAGACTTTGACTTTGACGAGTTTATCAACCGATACTCGCGCCTGGGCTGCAAAGAGGGCAAAGATGGCATTGAGAGCTTCCTGCTCGAGCGAGGCTGGACCAATGGAGAGGTTGTCATTGGTAACGAGCGCATCTGGATGAGAGAGACGGCCTGGTGGGAGGCCGAATCGATGCTTGATCTCAAGCCTGAACAACAGATATTGTCCGAGTCCGCCAATCCTTTTGGAAGCGCCTACTCTCTCAACGCGCCCAACAATGGCAGCGGCTTCTTCCCCCCAGTGGATACCCTCAGTGTGCCAGACAGCAGTCGGGAGAACCTGCTGGCACAACCGGCCAAGTCAATAAGCCCAACTATGGCCAAGACAGTGCGGTCTATAGGAGGCGACTACGGCCTCGGCCCCAAGGGCGATGATCGAAAAGATCAGCAGATGTACTATGATCCTGATCAAGGCCGGTACGTCGGAGAGCTTGACCCTGAGTTTGGCGATCCTCGAGATATTGTGACCAAGCACACCACCTTCGGACGTCGCGTCTGGGTCGCCATTGTCTGGGGCATGACATGGTGGATTCCCTCTTTTCTGCTTCGATTTGTCGGTCGGATGAAGCGTCCAGACGTCCGGCTTGCGTGGCGAGAGAAGCTAGTTCTGGTGATGATCATCTTCCTGATCAATGCCATCGTTGTCTTCTACATCATCGAGTTTGGTAGGCTGCTGTGCCCCAACTTCGACAAGGTATGGAACGAGAAGGAGCTTGGCTATCACCAGGGCACCAATGATTTCTACGTCGGCATCCATGGCAAAGTGTATGACATTACCAAGTTTTACAAACTTCAACACAGTGACACCGACATCAAGACGACGCCGGCATCTGTTATGATGCCTTTTGCCGGCCTGATCCTCGACGCTTACTTCCCGCCTCCTCTCAGCCAGGCATGTCCTGGTTTGGACGTTGATACGACGGTGCGGATGCAGCATAATGACACCAGTGCGGTCACCAACTCGGTTGCCGTGCACACATCTGGTCCGCAATTCCAGACGGACACATCGTCCAAACTGTACTCCATCAATTGGTACCAGGACACCTTTCTGCCTGCCATCCAAGAGTACTACAAAGGCGATCTTGTCTGGACGAGGAAGACGGTCAAACAGCAGGCCGATTCTGATGCAAGACAATGGGTGATCATCAACAAGAAAATCTACGACCTGACCGATTACTTCTACACTCTTGATCTTATGAATGAATACACGACGTACGATTTCATTCCTGGCGGTCCTGCCGACGTGATCAAGTCGAATGCCGGTGCAGACGTTTCGAAGCTGTGGAGTACCAATGCGCAGTATCTGAATGCGCTGAACTGCATGGAAAATGCCTTTTATGTCGGCAAGGTCGACTTCCGCCAATCTGCCAAGTGTCAAGTCAACAACTACATCCTCCTCTCCTTCACGATCATCTTGTGCGCCGTCATCTTGATCAAGTTTCTTGCCGCTCTCCAGCTCGGCAGCAAGCGCCGTCCTGCTCCTCAAGACAAGTTCGTCATCTGCCAGGTGCCTGCATATACCGAGGGTGAAGACCATCTGCGCAAGTCTCTTGATTCGTTGACGGCACTGCAGTACGACAACAAACGGAAGCTGATCTGTGTTATCTGCGACGGCATGATCGTCGGAGGCGGCAACGACCGGCCCACGCCCAAGATCGTGCTCGATATTTTGGGTGTCGATCCTAAGATTGACCCGCCCGCCTTGCCCTTCCGCTCAGTCGGGTCCGGCAACGAGCAGTTGAACTATGGCAAGGTCTATTCCGGTCTGTATGAGTTTGAGGGTAATGTGGTGCCTTACATGGTCGTGGTCAAGGTGGGCAAGGAATCCGAGCAGACAAAGTCGAAACCAGGCAACCGTGGCAAGCGAGATTCGCAGGTGCTACTGATGCAGTTCCTCAACCGTGTGCACCACCGCAGCCCCATGTCTCCGCTTGAGCTCGAAATGTTCCATCAAATCAACAACATTATTGGCGTGGACCCAGAGTTGTATGAGTACCTCTTCATGGTCGACGCCGATACGATGGTTAAAGAAGACTCGCTCAATCGCCTGGTCGCCAGCTGCGCCAACGATGCCAAAATTGCCGGCATCTGCGGTGAGACCAGCCTGGAAAACGAGGAACGAAGTTGGTGGACGATGATCCAGGTGTACGAGTACTACATTTCCCATCATCTGGCCAAGGCGTTTGAATCCCTCTTTGGCAGTGTGACGTGTTTGCCTGGATGGTAAGTTGAACGTGTTCGGATGAGATGACTGAGTAGGCTGACTGACGATCTCTAGTTTTTGCATGTACCGATTGCGGACGGCCGACAGGGGACGGCCGCTGATCATATCTGACAAGGTGATTGCCGAATATTCCGACTGCGATGTCGACACGTTGCACAAGAAGAATCTTCTGTCTCTGGGTGAAGATCGATACTTGACCACGCTGATGACCAAGCATTTTCCACAAATGTCGTACAAGTTCGTCCCGGATGCGTATGCGCTGACTGCGGCTCCTGAGACTTGGTCAGTCCTGCTCTCACAACGACGACGTTGGATCAACTCGACCATTCACAATCTAGCTGAGCTGGTCTGGCTCAAGGATCTGTGTGGCTTCTGCTGCTTCTCGATGCGCTTCGTCGTCTTCATCGACCTCTTCGGTACTATCATTCTGCCGGCAACCTGCTGCTATCTTGCCTATCTGATCTACCGCGTTGCCTCTCATACCGGCCAGTTCCCGCTCATCTCGATCATCATGATTGCCTGTGTGTATGGCCTGCAAGCCATCATATTCATAATCAAACGACAATGGCAACACATAGGCTGGATGATCATTTACATTCTGGCATACCCGGTCTACTCATTCGTCCTGCCCATCTATTCTTTCTGGAAGCAGGACGATTTCTCCTGGGGTAATACTCGTATTGTGATTGGCGAGAAGGGAGACCAGAAGATCATTGTGCAGGATGACATGTTTGATCCGCGCTCGATCCCGCTGCAACGCTGGGACGACTATGCCACTGCTAATGGGCTGCCTGGGCGGCGTGGCAATGGCGATGGCACTGTGAATGAGAAGGGACTGCACAGTCCATACTATGACAACCCAGGCCTGGGCTTGGCCGAGGTCGACGGCCAAGTTGAGCTGGACGATATGCGATCGACATACTCTTCGGTCAAGCCGACCAGCACCATTCTTGCCCTGCAGAATCAAGGTAGGGGCATGTATGCTGCCCCTCCACAGTCTCCCGGCCCGGGTGGGTTGGCAAGAATGTCAACTGCAACTGGCCTGACCCAGTTTCGTGATCAGCCTGTCAGTCTGCATGGGCGGAACCACAGCATGCTCAGCCACACTGGATTGCTAAAGTCTCCATCGCCACAGCCATGGATGGACCCGGCGCGCAGTCCATACCCGGCTGGTGCCAACTTCTCGCAGTCTCGGCCCAGCCTTCTTGGCTTCGGCGGCGCCGAACGCAGCAACTCTGTGATGGACTTCCGGTCAGTGCAGGGACACGGCCCCAGCGACCATGACATCATAGACTCGATTCGAGTGGTATTGAGTGAGGTTGACCTCGACAGTGTGACTAAGAAACAGGTGCGGGCCCTGGTCGAACAGAGACTGCAGTGTGAGATCTCGACAGGTGAGAGAAAGGCTTTCTTGGATAGGATGATTGATGAGCAACTGGCCACTATGTAATTAATTGTTGGGAGAAGGCCTGGTGATGAGGCCTGGCTACTGCCTCGATGGAGTTTTGCGGCGAATTTCAGCAAAGGGGTGAGCATTTGTGGGAGATCTGACGAAGAAATGTTGTGGCATCTGGGATCTTCAAGTCATCTAGCTCACCTATAGTGGTGGTTGGTCATCTGATTAGAATTGCAATAGCGGAAAGGTGGTAATTAATATTGACCAGTGTCTTGCTAACAGTTATCTTTTGTATTTGGATGAAGTGCATATTAAGTTTGGATCAAGTGCATTGAGTTTGAAGTACATTGAGTTTGAAGTGCATTGAGTTTGAAGTACATTGAGTTTGAAGTGCATATTAAGTTTGAAGTGCATATTAAGTTTGGATGAAGTGCATATTGAGTTTGGATGAAGTGCATATTGAGTTTGGATGAAGTGCATATTGAGTTTGGATGAAGTGCATATTGAGTTTGGAAATCCACTTTGCCAACGCTACGGTGGCCCAAATAGACGCGCTGAGACGCGCTGAGACGCGTCGAGATTCAACGTCATCTCATCGTTGGAGGAAACCACATGGCCACAACACAATGCCTCGCCAGTTGAAACGCCGATCCGATGCCATATCTCGAGATGCCGGGTCCGAACCTGGCTCAGAGAATGACTCTCCCGCCCCAGATCAAGATGAGCATGGCCAGCGACGGGGGCGCCGCCAGCGATCAACAGAGTCACGCGCATCCAACAGCGGCGGCGGCGGCGGCGGCGGCGGCGACGGGGTTAACTTCGAAGGCAGCAATAATACAGCGGAAACACAGGCGGCGATACAGAAACAAGCACTAGTCGGAAAGCTGGTGCGGCTCGCGCTGGCATGTGAGTTTTCGCGCACGCCACTGCGACGGTCCGACATCAGCGCCAAGATCTTCAACGACGGCGGCGGCGGCCACCAGCACCGGCGGCAGTTCAGGCTGATATTTGACGAGGCGCAGCGCCAGCTCAGACATGTCTTTGGCATGCAGCTGGTCGAGCTGCCGCTCAAGGAGAAGACCAGTCTGAAAGACCGCCGCCAACAGACGACCCAGACCAAGGCCGCCGCGGCGCCGAATAAGAGCTGGATGCTGGTTAGTGTGTTGCCGCGCGAGTACAAGGAGTACGTTGGCGGCAGTGGTGGTGGTGGTGGTGGTGGTGCTGCTGCTGCTGCTGATAGTGGCATTCTGCATGCGCCGCGCGCGCCCAGTTTCGAGGCGGAGAATGCATACACAGCCTTCTACACGCTCGTGGTCACGCTGATCTATCTCAACGCCAACGAGCTGACCGAGCAGAAACTCGAGCGCTACCTGGCGCGCCTGAATGCCGACACCAACACCCCGCTGGGCTCGCTCGACCGCACCCTGGCCAGGATGATGCGCGAGGGCTACATCGACAAGAAGCGTGAGACTGTCGGTGGCGAGGACCAGATTAGCTACGTCGTTGGCCCCCGCGGCAAGGTCGAGGTTGGCGCGCGCGGCGTCTCTGGCCTGGTCAGGGCCGTCTATGGGCTCGGCGCCGTCACCTTCAGCAGCGGGCCCAAGATCGAGGAGGCCGATCTGGAGGCCAGGCTCGCGCGCAGCTTGGGTCTGGATCGGCCTGCTGCGCGGGACCAGGACCAGGACCAGGACCGGGGCCAAGACCGAGACCGGGAGCGGGACCGAGACCCCGCCACTGGTGGGGTTGGTGATGAGTAAAATGAATGGATGAATGTTTTTCCCTCTGGATCTCAAGCCAAAACTCTTCTTTGTATCCTCTCTCTCTTTTTCGTTTAAAAAGAGGAAGACCCTTCCTGTGGCAATTGCTGGAGTTGTCCAGGGCACTACATTACTATGGTAATATCAAAAATGCGATGTCAATGCTGGAAGTTCATATTCTGCAAACAGCACCTTCATGAGTGGGCAGCTGTGCGTCGCTAGTATAAGTGGCCTCAGCATTGTCAAGAATCAATCAACAAAATAGTGGAATAATGAATGTTCGATATCTCAAGTGCAATATAAAACGATTGTGAACCCCTGATGAGTAGGGATTATGTGCGTCTCGATGCGTTTCCACCTCTGCTTCATCATGCCATCCTTTCTCAACAATCATCAGCCTGAATTTGCATGCTTGTTGTCCTTCGTGCCGACAACCCAAGGAGATCAGATCCGAGTGATGAGGTAGCCTGCCCAATTCAACGGAGCATCGAGGCAGGTCACAGAACCACCGTTGACTCGTAGAATCTCTTGGCCCCTGCACTGGTTATTCAGATAGCCACTCAATCTGAACACACCTCCCCCATTAAACGAGTAACGAGTGACACCCGCTGTAACTGATGAACATGACGCAACATTGCTTCCACCGCCGAACGAACGACCCTGTCCACGACAAGCCTGACCTTGAACATAGGCGTCCAGTCTCCAGTATGCTCTTTTTTCAAGAATGTCGCGCGCCATCACCGCTGGGTTGTCAGAGAGGCATGGGTGACGGGTACAAAAAGAGCGACGGCACAGAGGAGTAGAATGGTCATTTGTAGCGAAGCATAGAGAACGCCCCGACGGCTGGATTGGTGGTGAATGCCCATTCTTCACATAGACGTCCGAGGGTGTAATATTCGGCGTCACCGGCAGTAGGTAGTGTGAAGTTGATTTCACCGCTTGACAGGTCTTGTGAAACGACTATTATCTCTGGATCAATCTTTCGGAGCTCGTCGATGTAATATTTGATAGTGCTTTCGCTCTTGTCATTAAAGACAAGCCTCAGTTCGACCATTTTGAGACAAGGGCTGAGGAGAAATGGTGGTGATATTTATGTTCTGGAGGACTGAATCACGGCTTTGCTGTTAGCCGACTCTGATTCCGGGGTGAATGCGCAGGGAGGGCCTGATCATGCCACCTGCTCTGCGGTCAGTGTGTGAGAGTGGATGAGAAGGATGTGTGCTTGGTGGGAAGCAAGTCCTGCCGGTGAGATACTTTAGTGCTGCAGAACTTGCTGCTGCTGCTGCTCCTCCTCCTCCTCCTGCTGCAGCTGCAACTCCTGCTCCTGTGATCAAGACACTCAAGGTTAATTCCTCTTCAGTTGAACCTCTCATTGGGTCTAAAACAGCAAGGCGAGGATCTCTGCGCTGATTTCTGGCCGCACTGTGTCAGCAACAAGACTTGGCATTACGTTATAAATGTGAGGATCAAGAACAAGAACAAGACAAGGGCATGTCGAAGAAGATTATTGGATCCCTTCAACCCGGAGACTGAGCTGTTTCTTGTTCAGCTTGTCAGTCTGTCTTGGCACAGTCAGAGGGGGGGAATTTGGCTTCTCTTATCGATAAGACAATGCTAACTAATCCAAATCCGAACATCGACACACCACTAAGGTGGATCATATGTGAGGGTAGGCAAAATAAAAAATTTCCAAAATCCTACCCTCACATATGATCCGCCGTACACACCACACACTGCCAAGACGGGACAGCTGATGCTCTGCAGTATGCAGAAGCTCGCTGGCTATCTCGACCTTTTGGCTTTTGAATCCCGACTGTTCTAGTCCAGTACCGTCTGTGGCCGCAGGAATGTAACCCTCCTATCCGCCCACCTCGTGGAATAGATGTAACTGCGGCCCAAGATGCTTTGACTTTCTACCTCTGGCCCGCGTGTCCTGGATGGGGGCGTTGACTGGCCAGCCTTGCCCAACGCATTCACGCGTCAAGCAAATGAGTCAAGAAAAAACCTTCAGAATACCTGCAACCGAAGCTACGTCAGTCTTGTCCACAACCTTCTGTGAATAACAAAATCTGGGGTGCCAAACAGCGAGGAGAGGGCCAATTATGTGAAAATGGCCGTAGAGTTGGCATCTACATGCCAGAGACTCGGCCGCGAGAGCAAAGTCTGAGCAATTGAAATACAAAAGCTTTGGGTGATGATATGACATTGCCGATCAGCCCATGTGTGCGCTGCGTGTCGGCTTCTCCTCCATCAATCAAGGGCTCATGCGGTAGTCTAAGCCAGGTCTGCGCATGACCGGGCTAGCTTCGCTGCTTCCCCGAGCTCCACGACTTTCGACTGGTTCCTTGCCCGTTTCTCTTCTCTACTTTGACAGCCAGAGGTGGGCTCATATGGACACGCCTGGTTCCGATAATGACCAGAGATGGCAGGTATGTGTACGCCTTGTTCCGAGGATGATCCAGATGAGTCAGACGACGAGGGGCCTACCCCGCCAATACAAACCTAGTCCCAATCTAGTAAGCTGTCATTCTGGATGAGTCATGCGATTTAGGGCCATTCCGTATTTGAACTAGTGCCAGATCTAGAGCCGATGGCCAATTCCAAAAACAACACGTCCTCTTCTGCAGATATTCCTCAGTACCAATATTCCGATCAATGAAAATGCGCTCAAGTGTCGTGTGTCATTGTCCTGAGCGACAGGTAAGATGCCTTTTCTGTGGCTTTGGTGAGATCGCTCGTTATAAATGTACGACAAACAAGCACCGCCATCGTCGTTGTCTTGCTGATATCAATACCTCTGCAAAGTTGAGCAGCTGGATACAGGACTTCTCTTATGCTGCGTCTGCTTCGGTAGACTGCAACCAAAGTACCAGAAGGTGTACTGTCAACGACGCTGCTCCGATGTTTTGAAGGAATACTCGGCGAGTATGTCTCGCTTTGACGAGAGTTTGCATTCCACAGTGCTTGCCAGGCCAATTCAACATCAAACACCAGCCGAAAGATCGCTCTCAAGCTTACTATACTGGTCTCTTGACAGCCAAGTCTGTTAACCGGCGCCCCAACATTTCCTGACTGCGCCTATGCACAAAGGCCTCAGGCGGGTACTGGGCCATGTTCTTAATAGCATTTCTTCTTATCTCGAGCCCTTCCCGGAGTTTGTCGCCCCCCTTGACGCGATATTGGCCGATGTAAGATATAGCAATGGTGGCCAACCTCGTTGGATGCATGGCATTGAGGTCAAGCAAGGTATGGCGCTATCCATGACCTTCAATGATTGGAATGGACACTTCTACCATGCCAGCCTGGATGTAGCGAATAATGGACACAGGATTGCTCTTTCTGCAACAAGAAGGTCGCCTGTGATCACTAGACTAGCAGTCCTCACTGCCATTGACCCATTGATACTGACAATAGTTCAGGGTCTTCTTTCCCCGCGGATTCGGCTTTACGTCTTCTTTCCCCGCTGATTGAGCTTTACGTGCTTGTTCAGAGTCTGCCTGAGAAGCAGGAGGTCTTGAAGGACGATTGGAAGAGATTCCCGACCACAGGGACCATTGTGTGGTGGTATGGCCGTTTCGGTCAATTTATTCAGGTGCTTAGCGATGAGTCGACCGGAGGGTGTTTCAGATGAAATTTTCTGCTCAGGTTACACTCACCTATTAGTATTTCTAACCTGTCTGTCTTGACATCCTCCAGTGGGGGCAGAAAAGAGGGGATGCGGACGCAATGAGGAGAGCAGCAGGAAAGCAGCAGGAAGGCGCGACTGCGACTGGGCGTGCCTGCCGCGTGGTCGCCACTTCTCAGTCCCAACCAGATTTCCCCTTCACTGTCCAACTCATCTCCCAACTCATCTCCCTCACTGTCGTTCTCGTTTTTGCCGTCTTGATCTGCCCGTTGCTGCGGATTCGAATTCATTATACCGCCAGCCGCTTTTTGGATCTGTCTCCCCCGCTGGTTGGCTCATCCTTTGTCCCGCATGTTGATATCCACTGCCCTCTACCCTGCTGGATCCTGATCCCAACGGTCTCAGGCAAGAATGGGCATGGCCTTTGACCAGTCACATACACCCTCGACCGCCAGCCATGTCAAAGGCTCCCAGGTGGAGAATGCCTTTCCAACGCCGCCCCTTCGAGGCGTCACTCCCGAACTGCCGTTCAGGATCAATGACCCTTCGCCGCCCGCGGCCGCCCGCAGGTTCATGGCGTTCCGAAGAGCCCAGTCGACGCCGCCAGAGTGCACCAATGACTCTCGATTTCGAGACGACTTGGCCGAGGAAGGTGGCAGTGGCCTGGGGTCGTCTTGGTCGCGCCGCGAGCTGTCCCGGAAGAAGAGCCAGTTCTACACCGAGGCTTTTGCCTACAGGGAGCCGAGCAATCCGGCCAAGGAGAGAGTAGCCAAGGATTCCATTATCCTGGCAGAGGTCAAACTGAACTGTTGTGTAAGTTGGACAGCCACTCTTGGCTGAATGCAAGCTGACAACGACAGCTGGAATCGGAGCAGGAGTTCCTCATCGACTTCTCCTTTCAACTATCGGAGATATACCAGCGCCCGGTGTCCTGCATCATGGCCATGGTCTCAACAGACGTTGGCATCCTCATCAGCAGCAGCACGGAGCCGGCATACATGGTGACAATTTCAGCCCTTGCTTCTGAAATTGCGGCGACAAAGAACAAGCGCAGCGCCCACCTGATCCAAGATTTCATGCAGGGAGCGGTCGAGATCAGTCCGCGTCGGGGCGTAGTCAGATTCGAGGCTGTGCCTGAAAAGAACCTGGCCACCAACGGCGTTACCGCATTACAGGAGATTGAGGAGCTGGAACGGGATTCCGGCGACCACGATATTGCTATCTTGCGGGCCTTGAGTCGGCAGAAGAGCCGGCGGAGCAAAAAGTCCAATCGAGAGTTTGCGTCGGAAGTCGACCGTGGCAAAACACCGACGCCTGTCCTCCACGCCACCACACCCTCGTTTCTGCCCTTTGGTGGCGCAAACAGGACCAAGGAGTCCAAGTCTACAGACGAGCCGAGTGCGCCAGGTCGGAAGCGGGTCAGGAGAAGGACGTCGAGTATCCTAGCCTTGTTCAAATCGTAAGTCAAGGCATCAGGTCACATTGCAACATGCCAGCATTCGTTATAGATTTCTTCTTTGCATGTACACAATCTAGACAAGTAGGATACATTGCTTTCTTTAGACACGGCATACTTGCTTTGGACACGAGCATACTTGCTTTGGACACGAGCATACTTGCTTTGGACACGAGTATACTGGCTTTCTTATCGGCCACCAGAGAAGCGAGGCTTGTACTCTCGCACGCCGCCCTGACTGAGCTCTCTCAGAGCCATGGTTGCATACTGGCTGACCCCGAGCTGGAAGCGCAAGATCGCAGCCTGCTTCTTGCCATCGCCATCGCCGCCGCCGCCGCCATCAACCTCGTTGTCAACCGTAGCCGCATCCGACTCGGAAGCAGCCGCAGCCGCAGCTTGCAGCCTCTCAAAGTCGGTGCGCAACAAGGCCTCATCATCACGCGAATACCAGCGAATTTGACTGCCACTACTACCAGCACTACCAGCAGCAGCACCACCAGTAATAACCCGCGCCAAAACCTTGCGATACGAGCCACTCAGACTGAAATCGCGATGTTTGCGACGCATATCGCGGGGATCCAGCCGGCCGCCGTCGTCGGTGGCCATGAAGGCGGCGTAGAAGTCGCCGGATGCGTTGGCTGGGTACTCAACGTCCCAGCCGGGCGTGGGCAGGACAATGTCAAAGATGGTGAAGAGGCCGCTGGCGGCTTCGGCGGCGGAGAGGGCGCGTGCGCGGTCAAAGACGTCGTCGGCGCGGCGCCAGCTGTCGTGCGCGGCGACGGGGATTATGGGTTCGCCGTCGGCGTCGGCGTCGGCGTCGGCGTCGGCGTCGGTGTTGGCGTTGGTGTTGGTGTTGTGTGTTGGGGTGTTGTTATTGTTATTGGTGGCGGGCGGGTGCTCGTGGACGAGAACCAGGTCGCCGGCGACGACGCGCGCGCCGTACAGCGACCAGCGGTTGCTGGCGGCCAGGTTCCAGATGCGGGATTGGTAGGCGTGCACGTACAGGGTGCGCTGGGTGCGCGGGATTGCGAGGAGCGCGCCCAGGTGGTCGGTGGGTGACCGGCTCAGATGGCGGATGATGGCGGACTCGCCTGCGAAGCGCTTGGGCAGCTTGTCGAGCGCGTCGTTGAGGCGGTGCGTCTTGCGCCAGGCTGCGATTGCGGCGGCGCGGGCGCGGTCGTCCGTGCCGACGTTGTCCTCTCTCTCTTCTTCTGCCCCTGCGTCTGCGTCTGCGTCTGCGTCCTTCACGTCCTTCGCCAGAATAGGAGGGTTGAAATCCAGGATTGAATCACACGCGCCCTGGAAGTCGCCCTGCAGGATCTTGAGCCCCGTGACGTCGGACCGGATGGCAAAGCTGCCGAAGCGCTGCAGGCCGAAGTAGTTGATCCAGCCGTTCTGACTGAGGCTGGCCACTCGTTCAGCCAGATGGCGTTTGATGTCTTCTTGGCCAAGGTCGCCTTGCTGGCCAGAAGATGTTGTGATGCCAAACTCGCGCAGGGCGATCACGAATTCGTTGCCACTCAGGTCCCCGAGATCCAGTCCGCTGGTCTTGTACTGAAAGTCGCCGACGGCAGCAGCTCGGAGGATCGAGTTGAGTCCGGCCAGGCGACTGGCATCGATTCGGTAGGCGCTGACCCTCTGCACCGTCGCAGCGCGGCGATCCTTGGTGCCGGCGATGCGGAATGCCTTGGAGTTGGTCTTCAGCCGGCGGGCGATCAGGTTGATCATCTCCATGCTGTCCTTGTTCTCCTTGTACAGATTGAAGTGCAGATGCTCGCCGCCTCTGTCTGCCCAGTCCAACTTGCCGTGTTTCTTGTTCTTGTTCTTGTTGTTGCCGCTTGGCCCAGCTGTTTGTCGGCTGGCAGCAACAGCAGCAGCAGAGAGAACGAGGGTGCCCGAGTGGTCAGTCTGCGAGTCGATGCGGGAGTTGAAGATACGGCGGATGTCGGCATGGATCTGGGCGCGCACAGTGCGATCGGTGGTGAATGGTGTTTGAACAACCGGGTGGTCTTTTGGTCTGACATTCGGCTTGCTGGTAATTGACTCGTAGAGCGCGAGAATCTCCTTGACGATTGTCGGCTCGAAATGCGAATTGAGCTTTGCAATATCCTCGTCCGAAGGTTGGATATCCTGAGTCGACTTTGTGTAGACAGGAACAGAGCCTTCTCCAGCAGCAGAATCTGCCACAGCTGCCGAGTCATCACTCCTTTTCGTAGAATCTGCCACAGGCGCTGCCGGGTCATCACTCCTCTTCGCAGCTTCTGGCTCATACCCATCATCCCTGCTGCCTTCAGGCAACCCGATCCTGGTCAGATGCAGAGTCTGGCCGTCTGAATCGATCTCGTTGACAAGGAAATCGGTATAACGCGACTTGAACAGACCGGCAATCTTCAACGGCGTGGGGTTCACATAGTGTATGATTCCGACTTGGATTTCCTTTCGGCGGACCTCATCTTCGTCGTCGTCAACAGTCTCAGTAGTTGGCACAGTAGTTGGCACAGTAGTTGGCACAGTAGTCGGCACAGTAGTTGGCACAGTAGTCGGCACAGTAGTTGGCACTGTAGTTGGCACTGTACTGTCTGCGTCACCGGCGGGGACATCCGGCTCAGAGATTTTGACCCTTTTGCTGGGTCTTTCGGTTGGATCCGCGATTTCAGCGTCGCCCATTGTGAAGGATGATTTGGACGAAAGATTCAGTTACTCGAAGGGAGAAAAGAAAAGCTCGAATAAAATACAATTCCACGCTTGTCGCTCATTGGCTGATTACAATCCACAGGGAGCACCAATCAGCGATGCGTAAAGCGACAGAAACTGACCAGAAACTGATAATACCAGTGTTTGTCCAATAAGCGCTGTGTAAAACGAATAATGCAGACTTTTGTCCAATCAGCGAATTCGATTATTCCCCTTTTTCTTGTAATTAACAATTAATTGTACTGAGTTGATTATTCGCTTTATTCGCCCCGGGTATTATTTATTGTCTCTCGCCTTGCCTCGCTCTTTGATGTGACATGCCTTGAAAAAAATAAAATCGCTAGTAACGACTGATCAACCAAACCCTCCGCTTCGCTTCACTGAACGCTCTCAGTTTGGCCATCTCGGCCTCTTTGATATTAATGTAATCGACGAGGGCGCCTTCGCCCAGCAGTGCCCACAAGACACGGTCGCTCTTCAAATGAGCCAGACTCTCGTCGAGACTGCTGGGCAGCTTTGTGGTGATGCCGAGTCTGGCTCGTCCTTCTTCGCCCAGGGCGGTGGGATCGACGGTGCAATCTTGGATGGTCAGTGGCAGTCGCTCACGTACGCCATGCAGGCCGGAAGCCAGGACAGCTGCGATGGACAGGTACATGTTGGCAATGCCATCGACAGACTTGAGCTCCCAGTGGCCGGGACCACAGAGGCGCAGGGGCACCTCCTTGTTCAGGGTTCCCCAGCACACGTACTCGCCACCGGCCCAGATGCCCGGCTTGACTCGCTCGTAGGACTCGTCCAGGGGAAGGGTCAACGCCAGGATGGCTGGTAGATGCTCGAGGATGCCGGCTGAGAAGGAGTCGTCGTACCTGTCCACAACTCCCGGTCCGTTGAGAGAGATATGGGCATGGTTCGCGGTTCCACATGTGAAGTTGTATGGCCTGGGGTAGGCAGTCGCCTTGAGACCGTGCTTCTTGGCCACGTTTCCTATCACGTCCTTTGTCTTGTACAGCACATCGACCGACTTGAGAGGCTCGTACGGCGGCAGCGGGAACTCCCACTGGCCGGGCGCTGCTTCTGAGTGGAACTGGGTCAAGTGAATGCCCAGTTCGGCCAAGGTGTCAACAATCTCCTCAATGACAGGCAGCATATCAAGTTGCTGATAGGTCATGTTGGACCATGAATGGACCAAGTGCAAGGGTTCAAACTCAACAAAGTCGCTCTTGGTCTCGTTAAGCACTGGCCGCATAAAGACGACCTCAACCTCGAAGCCGATCAAGACGTCAATGTTGAACTCCGACTTCAGAGCATCAACCTGCCGTTGTAGCAGCCATCGCGGACAGAGGTTCCAGTGCTCCTGCGGCAGCCCATCTCCTGTGTCAAGCATCAGCCAGGACTGCACCGTGGCTGATGGGGACTCGATGCCCTTGTTGAGCGAGAGTGTGGACAGGTCCGGCACAGCCAGGCTTTCTCCCGTCGCACCAAAGCTGGAAGGAGTATCGTCTTGCAGTAATCGGGTAAAGGCCATGGGGAGGCGCTGATACTTGCCCCTGGTTATCTGTTTGCGGAATTGGGCAACTGGCACCATTCGATGACGGAGCGTGCCCGTGTAGTCGCAGAACTGATACCAGATGTACTTGACGCCGGGGTTAGCTTTCAGGAAAGCTTCAAACGGAGCGGCCTTCTGCACCAGCGTAGCAGTGCTTGAGTCGCTGGCAGAGCTAGTAGCAGGCGCGGCGCGGGTTGGGCCGGATGATGTATGTGCAGAGACGCCTGACCTGGTTGAGTGGCTGGTTGTTGCTTCCACTCTGGTGCTAGCAGAAGAAGGATATGAGCCAGCATCGGACAGGCCATTCACGAGGGTTCGCAGGCTGCTGCCCGTCATGCGACCACATGCCCTGAGCAATTCAGGGTACTTGTGTTCCTCGTCCAGACGATAGAGAGAATTCGAGTTCCAGAACATTATGTCTACCGCGATATCGACGGCCTGGGCCACAGTCAGATCGCCATGGGCAACATAGGCCGTCAGGACGTTTGAGAGCGCGTCTCTGAATTGGCGATTGGCGAGATAGTATGTTTCGGGGTAGAAATGGCCATCGGTGCTCCATAGGATCTTCGACGTCGGAGTCAGCTCCAGCGCTTGCCGAATCACAGTCTCCTCGCCGTTCCTCGACAACATGGGGAAGACCTCGCCGATATCGAGCCAGACATTGGGGTAGCTGGCTGCGAGATAGCCAGCCTCTCGAGTGTAAGGGTAGGATGAATGCAAAAGGACGAAATCAACCTGGGGGAATGCGACAATCAGTGGCTGCAGGTAGGCTGGGTTCGCCTTGATCAAGTCGATGTCGTTGTCTCCAAGCCCGGTGTGGAACTGAAACGGCAAGCTCTCGCCGTTGGCAGCGACCAGCTTGGTCAGCACATCGCACGTGGCGACGACCAGAAAGTCGTTGACCTCCTTCTGCTGGACCCGGTAGTTGTTGTCGCGCACCGCCTTCTGGATGAATTCGTGGAAAGCAGTGAGCAGGCTCGAGTCGGTCAAGGACTGGTGCGGCCTGAAGTTCTTCCAGCTGTCGAGTCCGATATCAAGGCCGCTGCGGTAGCAGATCACCGACTTGAAGCCGCGCACGTCGGGATCGTTGGCCAGAGTGCGTACCTGGTTCCGAAAGGCGGTGTTGAAGCGGACAAGGAAGGATTCGGTCTGGTTGACGTCCCAATCGGCATCCACGCCGACCTTGAGAAAGCCAGCAGCAATAGCCAGTTGCGAGAGGAGGTCAGCCGCAATCTGCTCGATACGCACAATGCGCAGTACAGTGGGCAGAAATTGCCTGTGCCACTTGAACGGGTTGACCGCCTCGGCTGGAAGGCCGTCGTCCATCAAGATAGCATGCGAGCCCTCGAAGCATTTCCTGACCAGGCTGGTGTAGTCTCGTCGCACCCATTCGTATCTGCTCGCCTTGACGTCCAACAGGGTGGGCGGGCAGCGGTACAACTCGGCCAGCTGCTTGATCCCGCGCACGTGTGGGAGCGTGGTGTGTACATGGTCGACGAGGGCAGAGCCCTGTGCTTCGGATGTGATGCTCTCAAACGGGTACTCCGGGCTACCGTGGCCGTGGTCTTCCCGCAGCACGTTGTGGGCGTGGTTGTCGATGACGGGGAAAGTCTGGATGATCTGCCGCAGGTCCTCCTCCGTTGCCGTGTCCAGGTCACCAATGGGACGGAGGGTGTCCAGCTCGGGCATTGTGAACTGTGAACTGTCTGTGCTGAAGCCTCAAGCCGACAGTTGCAAAGACGGGTCTGGGTCTGATCAAGCCGACGGTTGCAAAGACGGGTCTGGGTCTGATCAAGCAGCCCAGGTCCAGAAGTGGCCTGTGGGGATCAGTGACGCGTTGATGGCTGGCCTCGATGAGCAATGGAGGTCAGTGGAAGCAGCCGTGCTGGCTAAGGTAGTGGGCTCGGCCGTTGTCTACAGCGGACTGGCTGTTGCTCAGTCTTATTCGCTGCTGGGACACTGGGGGGACGAGGAGTGACAGGTTCGCCCGCACATAGTTAGGGTCGTCCACGAACCGAATCAGAGGCAAAAGCGAGAAATGGCCTTGTGTGATTGATCGCCTCTCGCTTGGAGCGCACCAAGTGACCAACGTGATGGACTAAAGACGGCACACGTTGGACTGTTGGACTGTTGCTGTGCCGGGAGCGTTTAGTTAAGCCCGCCTAAAATTAGGTGGCACTGCTACTGATTAGTTCGGCCTTTTAGGGCCCGAAAAAAGTGGACGGTGGCGCCCCATCACGGCGAGGCGCTGGGCAACTTCAAATTGCTGCATAACTCGGCCTTTACCACACTACCGGCTCACTTTAATTTCTTCTGCTTCAACAGACCAACCATAGGGTCGGGCTGTGTGATGTGGTGATGATAATTCAATCTTTTAATTACTGTGCACAGTACGGTGCATGGGGTCGATGCGTGCTGTATTCGTGTAAGTAATTACCGTAAGTAATTACTGAACTTAGCCTGCCGGACCATTGATTAGTAATTTACTCTCCGTAAGAATATAATACTCGGTATGAAAGAGGACTGGAGACTGACGACTGTTATGAGAGAAGTGTATTAACGAAAGAGGACTGGAGACTGACGACTGTTATGAGAGAAGTGTATTAACTTAGTATGTACTCATGCTTTCCTAAACCCTCATCTCACACCCACCAGGGATTATCTAAAACCCATGTCACTTTCCACCAGTTC